>JABASL010001724.1:0-10157 GCA_019775825.1 Neanura muscorum
AGGTATTAAAACAACAGGGCAGGGACACGGACCGAAAGACTTAAATTTCGATTCGAAGTGTCCTTCTTCTGCCCTTTGTCTTTGCTCAAGGGTAAGATTTTGATCTTAATGGACATTTTTACGATTGGATGACTCATGACGAGGATGTCGACGAGACTTCGGACTCGGTCGGCCTTATCTCACTTAGAGACGCTAATTCTAATTTTGTGGGCTGAATAATATTCTGGTTCAGCTTCAATTTAAATAGTCTTTGTTTATAATTAAACTACTTACTATAGTACTAAGCAGCTTGAACTATTTATGGATCCTGTTTTTATAAGTTCTTGTTTATAAGTTATAAATTATGACTTTAAGTTCACGTTTAAGCTTACGTATCTTTTGCAGGGAGCCGAAAATAACCGAAGATTTCGAACAAGTGCGTAGATTCTAACTTACATCCACTTCCTGTAAGTGCCAGATTCAGCAGTGACTGCCATGCCACGGCATACAGACAAATATCCTAGGACCAATCCGAACAAAATGATGACTCGAGCTGCTGCGGCTGCAGCTGCAGCTACTATTAATACATCTACTGAAGATCTGTCAACGAATAATCGTCCTTCAACATCTGCAACTGGATCTTCAACTACAGCTGACGATCAATGTCCACCACGTCCAGAACCTCCGGCATCTCCTGCTAAATGCGCTATCTGTCTGGGAGATCTTGCCAATCGTTGTTACACAAACTCATGTATTCATCAATTCTGTTTTGGCTGTTTACTGGAATGGTCAAAAATTAAGGCCGAGTGTCCATTGTGCAAGAGTAACTTTCAAAGTATTTATCACAATATTCGAAATAATGACGACTATGATGAGTATCACATTCCTCACCCCGCTAGCATCGTTCCACACTTGTCGATTCGTCTCACAACTGAAGGATTTCGAGCGTAAGTGTTTAAGAATTAGTAGGATACTAACCCTTGAACTTTGGCCGTACTTTTTACAAGTTGATTTTTCATTTTGTAAGTCAATGTTGTAATCCAAACGCAAATGAATTTATTGCTTCGAATTGGATCGATTTTGTAATATTTGCAGCCGATTAATTCAAGATCATATGCTTATTACCTAAATTTAAAATTTTTACAGTCAGCTACCACAATTTAGATACGATGACCCCATCCCTCATGCACATGCACTTCAACTCGGCGTCATGGGTCACTCTGCTTCACCGTTTCATGACCATGGATACTCATTTCAACGAATGGTACGAGAACGGGAACGGGAACGTCGCCAACATCAAAATAGCTACATTCGTATTCTGGAAATGGGACCATTTAGTGAGCCGAGAGCTATAGACTTTATGAATTACAACAGTGGGACGGCTGGAAGGTCTGTCTTGGACAATCCGTTCTATACGGACGAGCCGTAAGTGACCTTGTTGACCTTTGTCTGCATGAATTCATCACTAGATTCTTAACTTAATTGAATTTCTTTATTCTAGCGAATTATTTGGCTCAGTTGATGACAATGCGAACACAATTGCAACTGATACTTCCCTTCGAGGCTATCAGAATCGAAAGAGAATTTACGATCGTCTTCAATTTGTTCAGCCTTTTGCATCTACGCTTCCCGCTGGAACTGTTTTCTTTCCTTCTGTCGAATACTTCCAAACGCATCGATCTGCACTTGCACGAGTCTCGGGCTGGCTTTATCGCGAAATTATGGCTCTTATGGGAATTCATCGTTCTCGAAATGAGGTAAATAACCCATATTTAACCGTTGTATCTCGATTAAATGTTTTAATGTTTAAAGTTACTAAATCAGCTGTATTTTTCTCCCTAGATGGGCTACGTATTCGACGTAATTTTAAGCATTCTTCCGCGATTCGACATTCGATCTCGTGACTTTCGAGAAATGATTACTACTCATTTCGGAGCTCGAACTCGACACTTTCAACATGAATTCTATCATTTCTTAATCTCTGGAATGTTGATGGAAGAATATGATAGAGTCGCCCAATATACTGCGCCATCATCCGCACCGAACAATAATTCAACTGCTTCCAGCAGTGCTACTAGCAGCACCACTACTACTGCAACTCGTCCAAGCCGAAGCACAAACACACCTGCTACAACTTCCACTTCTACTTCCACCTCAAATGCTGCAGCGGAAGCAAGTGGAACGTCTCGCATTGCAACACCAATGCCAGCTTCTCCAATCGTTGTCACAATTGACTCATCTTCTTCCTCTTCCTCTGACTCAGATTCGGATAGTAGCATTGAGACGCTAGATGCAGGAGAAAGTTCGAGTGCCCGAGAGCGTAAGAATATTTAAAAATAATTCATAGCTAGAAGCACGGACGTACGAAAGTTTGGCTTTATTTCCAAAAAATTTTTTTTTGTAAATTTCTTGAAATATCTTATAGCTCGACAAATGCGCCGAGTTTACTTACCAGACATGCCAAATTCAGATTCAAATAGCAGAAGAGATCGTTTAGTTCCTGATTCTCCAATTGTACTGCAAACTATTCCTAGTCCAAGTCCACCACCTGCCTGTAGACTTAATCTTCATCATAATCTCTTTCGTCCTGAAACTGAACGATCAGGACATTTTCGACAGGCATATGAAAGTCAAATGTTACAATCGGAACGAGAAAGAAGGCATCGCCGTGAACCAACTGCAGCCCGAGTCGCATTAGCCGATATCTCACCCAGTGGCCGACGCTTCCCTTGGGACATAAATCGACAACCACCAAGAGCTCACTCAAATGGACTCGTACCACCCCCAGGGGCAGTAACCTCCATTTATGATCCTCCTAGTAGGACTTCAACTCTTTTGGATGACTGGGAATCAGCTCTTGAATCGCTCAATCGCTTCAGACCCGTTCCACATCGTACAGATCCCTCAATGGATAGATTTATTTCACAAACACTTGATGGACATAGATACACGTGAGTAGCAATCTACACAAAAATCATTGCTAACATTTTTCCTCATTATTTAAATCTAAAACAAAAAATTAATGAGTTATAGAAATTCTAAATTAGGACCCTCAGTCCTAAACCCTAAATTTTCCGAAAAGCTTAATTGCAAAGCGTAAAACTCTACAGGTCACAAAATAGAGGCGAGGAGGCATTGCGAGAAGTTCCTGAAAACTCACCTACAACAGCCACCAGAACAACGGATTTCGAGCGTCCACGCTGCCCGGTCGAAACAGGATATCCTAGTAGTTCCAGTTTTGTGGATTCATCAAGGCCAGAGCGTTATAGCAACACTGCTAGAAGGCACAATCAGTTGATGTACATTTGTGGACAAGATGCTCAAATTCCATTGGATGCTCATCGTGGAATTCCTGGAACACCTGGATATGTCCGCCGTGTGAGTAGTCACGCGGATCCTGTCACAAATATGAATCTCGATGGGTCGCCAGGTGAAAGTTTGGAGTATAACTATGATACCGGAACATTAAGAACTATAGATTCTCCCGGTCCTTCATCTTTTGTTCCTGAGAGCCTTAAATCACTCAAAGGATCCCGCGCTATCAAGACATCTCCGCCACCCCCTCCACCCGCCGTTCCAGACGCAGATGATGATGAAATTGAAATGCTTGGAATTCATCCCATTGTTAAACCACCGCCATTGGCAATCATTACTTTATCGTCTGATGACGAAGACGATAATCCAAAGTCAAAAACAAAAGTTGAGAAATCAGAACCCATCATCACATTGAATTCGCCCTCGACTTCTACATCCACCTCTACGAGTGCAGCCACAGCAGCAGCATCCTCATCATCAGCACATGAAGTTTCGGTAGTTGGGGCAACTAGCGGAGTATCTTCTGCTGCAACAGCGACGTGGGGAATTGATCCAATTCCGGGTTGGGAGGATGTGATGTTTGCTCCAGCTGAATTAATTGAACATGAGGAGTCCCCTGCACCGGAAATTGAGTCTTGGACGCCAAGACCTCTGGACAAGGGGAGTCGATTTGGAATTACGTTATCAAGAAAACGAGAAATTTCTTCAAAACATCGAAAGAATAAGAACAAAAAGATCAAAACATCACCAGAATTTATTGACGTTACTAGTAGTAGTGAGAACGAATCTTCGACATGGAGTGTCACGAGTAGTAGTGATGATGAAGTTTATGTCGAATCTGTTAAGCTCAAGAACAAAAAGGGAAAGAACAGGTAAAATTACAACAACGTCGAGATTTCTTTATCATATTTCGAAAATTTTACGTTTTTTTTTTCAGTTTTACTCAACTGGATTCTATTCCCAAGAAGAAAAAACACCATCGAAAACATAAGAAATCTCCAGCGGAACGTATGTCCTTGACAGCGAGTCATCATAAACCAAAGTCCCCCCTTAATCTCCTGAATACACTGACAATGCGAACATCTCCACCTTCCTCATTCTTGCCCATGGGTACAAAAACACAGCGCGTGGATTGGAGCGATTCGGATTCAGAGTCCGTCCCACGTATGAAAAACATATCTTCATTGCCACAACGGTATTCACAACGTTCCTCAGCCTTTTGGGGCAGTAATCCCAGCTCAGCATCTCCATCTGCTGCTGCTGCTTCAATGCCAAGTACAATGCCTGGAATAGGAATACTCGATTTACGAAAGTTAATGGAAGAGAAAAAGCGAGACAAGAATAAGGGAAATGGGGAAAGGCCACGCGTGGCGACAATGCACATTCGTCCAAATTGCTCAACCGAAGTTAGATGGGAATCTGAAGGAAGTGAAGCTGACCGAGAAGTTAACGTAAATGGAGCTACAACAGGAAGTGACAGTGATTGGGCCAAATCGAAGAATCTGTTACCAGCAAAAGCTCGCGAACAATCAGGATCTAGTAGTTTGTCAAGTTCAGAAGATGATAATGAAGCTGATGGAATTATGGTAGAGAGTGATGATGATTCTTCCAGTAGTGACACACAATGTAATTCTAGAGAGAATCATCGTAATGCTGGAAGTAACAGCAGTCGTGGATCTTTTTTTATTCCAAATCTTCCACAATCAAGTAATTATAAATTTTTAAGTAGCCAAAATTTATTTAATGGATCAAGATTCATAAAGATTGAAGATTTTTAGTAATTGATCAAAGTTGAAGTAATGTGAAAAATTATTTTTTATTTTTTAATTACGAATTGATCTAATTAATTTTGTAATATTTCCAGCTCCACGTCCATTACTCTCACGATCTCTATCAATTGAACTTCCACGTGAAGATAATGAAGCTGAGAGAACTTTGGACTTACGGATGACTGACCCTGACCCATTACTTCCGTGGCATGATGACCCAATCGTGGGGCATTTTGGTGGAATGGGAGATGGAAGTGCTGATCTACTGGATTTGAGTCTTGGATCACTTCAGGCTACAACTCCGCCCCCATCATTATTTGAAGTTGATCTGTCACGAAGTAGCAGTCGCAGAGATAGTATTGATGAAAATACGGCTTTAAATGGACGTTCTACTTCGGATTGGCTCGGTGAAAGTGACTGCAGCTACAAATGGGGACGAGGTTACAAGTGAGGTTACAAGAAAAAGCTTTTAAGGCACTTAAACCTGGAATTCTCAATTGATCCTAGAAGCCAAATCTTGTATATTTTAATTTTCTCGTAAATTATTTTCACTGTGCACTGTTCAGAACTGAAATTTTCTAGAAATTGATGTCACTTCACTTTTTGGCTTTTTTAAGTACTCCTGATATCAAAATTTCATAATTTGTTGTTGGTTAATTTTGTTAAGTGTTGTGAAATCCCTGTTGTGGGATCCATAGATCTTAATTACCTTAAATTAAATTAATGCTAAGACGCTGCGACTCCGAGTTAAAGTTACAGATTGAAAGTTTAAGATTCCTTGGGTTTAAAGGACTAAGAATAAAATTTTGGGATTGACAAATGATGCTTTAAGCATAGTTATAAGTAATATTATATTAATATAATTTTAATCTGAAGTTTTTAGCAAATTTTTAGCGAATTTTTAAATTATTTAGAAGTATTTACCATTTGTCATGATCCTCGCGTGTTACATTCCATCATAAATTGGAGTTTGGACTCCGTAATTTATGATGACTCAGGAGGGCAATTGCTTCCTCCTCAGTCCTCTTCTGTTCCAATATTTGCAGGTAAGCACGGCTCCATCCACTTTGCAAATAACATTTTTTGCGATTAGATAAATTGCCAATTCTTCAGCGACAGGAAAGGAGTAGAAGCAATAAACAAATCCTTCACAGTTTTTGCACATGGAAAAACTGGCATAGGTAGCTTCCAGGGAATAGCTTGTGAAGCGTTCCTTTATTACTTTGGAATTTGTGGAATTCTTTCCGAATTTTTGAACAGATACAAAAATGGAACGGGTTCCTAAACATCTTTGGGCAATTCTGCTAACAATTGGCACATTTCAAGCAATTTCTGGAGTGGAGGTAAGTGGCGATAGCCAAAACTCCCAAAATGTTACGTTAAAATGAACTTCTAAGTGACATAACTAATTGAAGCGAACCATTAATTCGCAGATCATTAAAAAAAATTTTTTTGAACGGCAGAGAAGTGAATCTATACCAAGGTCAATAAAGCAATGATAGTACGTTACACGTACTATCATTGCTTTATTGACCTTGATCTATACATAATTATTGAAAATTTTTAAATTCTGTTTGTTTTGGATTTTAGAAAAATGAACTTAAACCAAAATGGCAAGTTTGGGAAGACGTTCCATCGACGAGTCAGTTGAGAATTTACGTTTTTAATTTAACAAATCCGGACGAATTTGAAGCTGGAGAAAAACCAAATTTCAAGGAAATTGGACCATACGTTTTTAGGTAAAATCCAAATCAATATTTTTTATTTTAATTATGAAGTTAATTAACCCAAGTTTAGCTTGACCAAAGTCGACGCCAGCTATAATAAATTTAGCTCTTATACTACCCCAAAGGAGCATCAATGGCTACCGTTATCCAGCAATAATCTATCACTGCTTTGACGCCGCATTTCTTTTTATTCAAAATTTTGGGTTCTGAACTAAGAAAGTTTAGTTTTATTGACGCACATTTGGACAATATTTTTGTGTTTAGAGAAACTCGTCACAAAGTTGGAATTGTTCGTTCGGAAGATAAATCTTTAGTGGAATTTCGTGAAATCAAAACGTATGAATTTCTGCGTTCGGAATCAGTTGGAAGCGATGACGATTTGGTTACCATTGTTAACATTCCACTTCTGGTAAGCGAATTAAAATGTTTTAAATTGAAATATTTAATATATGAAATATTTTTAAAATTTTCCATTTTGGAAATAATTTTTACCGATTTCCAAAAACTTGTTTTTAATTTTGAAAATTCACATGATTTTCTACAGACATTTGGCAAAATTTTGGCTGATATCCTTGTTGTTGGACCCAATTATTTCAAGAGTCTTGTAAAAAGCGGAGAAAAATTGACGCGTAGAAATGAACGAGTTGGAGACGTTTTCTATTATGGATTCGACGCGTCGCCGTATGTTAAAGTCCTAGAAGCCCTGGATCAACCAATTCCAGAGCAATTTTCTGGTAGTCGCTTCGGCCTTTTCAAGGGGGTAAAAAATCAAATATTTTTTTTTTCTAAAAATATTGACAAAAAATTGACTTTAAAAAGTTTACAAATTTTTTTGCCAGTTTTAAAATTTTTGCACGTTTTAGCGAAATGGCACGGATGATGGGCTGTATTCAATTGGAACTGGAATGGACCCTGGAATTCCTTATGCAAAAATTGTTACTTGGAAGAATGAATCATCTTTGACTTGGTGGGCTGACGAGAAGTGTAATGCCTTCAACGGTGTCAGGGGTGNTGAATCATCTTTGACTTGGTGGGCTGACGAGAAGTGTAATGCCTTCAACGGTGTCAGGGGCGAGACCTTCGACCCTCAGGCGCTAGCTAAGGCTCACTTGAACACATTTGACTCTGATGTGTGTAGGAGCCTTCGGGTAGGTCAACTGGTGATAAATATTTGATATTATACGAGTTGACCCTTGACCTTTATTACCTTGCTTTAGTATACATATCACGGAAAAACGAAATTTCAAGGAGATGTTCCAGCCTGGAAGTAACACGGAAAAACGAAATTTCAAGATGTTACAGCCTGGAAGTATATTATTTCAAAAGATTTATTAGAAGATCCCAGAAAGGATTCTGACAATCTTTGTTTTTGTACCAAACCTGGAGAGAAAATGGAAAAATGTTTTAAGAAAGGGGTCATTGACCTTTCACCCTGTAGAAACGGTAATTCACTAAAGCCTAAACACAAAGGTCAGAGGTCACACCGTATTATTTTCAAATATTACAGGTGCTCCACTGGTTCTTTCCTACCCTCATTTCTTTCATGCTGACGGAAGCTATGAAAATCAAATTGGTGGAATGAAACCCAACAAATCGCTGCACAATTCAGCGATTCTTGTCGAACCGGTATGAAAATTCACTTTTCTTGAAATTTCCTGGAAAATTGGTTATTAAAATTGCTGGTTTTTATTCTTATACCGTTTGTTTTTATTCACTGCTGTCAATCCTCTCTGCCATTTAGAAAACTGGCACAGTTTTACAAGGTAAATTTCCATAAAAAAAGATAATGCAGATCTTTTTAGGTAATTTCTAGCACGTTAACGGTCTTTATTTTAAAATTAGAAACGAAGCGATTTCAATTAAACGTTCATATGAAGCCACTTTCTAGCTTGACATACCTGAAAAAAGTTCCAGAACTCCTGCTACCTGTCTTCTGGTCAGAAAGAGTAAGATATGAATCTCAAGATTTGGATTATTTCATTCGAAATCGATCAATTAGTTTGAAAAATTTGAAATTACGTTTCATTGGTTAGATTTACACGGTGACGGAAGAAACCGTGGCCATCTTGAAAGAAGAGATCAAGAAACATCCAGAAGACGTTGACGAAGAGGGGAGCTGGGAAGGCGATAACCGTTCAAATGAACAAATTCTTAAAGGTAGCGTTGGTGTAGCGAGTAACTTCAGCGCCAGAACTTACTGTTCAACAATTTTTCTAGCCGTAACGATTTACTTAATTAAATTTTTTCAACTTTAAATTCACTCAGCTAATGTATTTTATTAACTGTAATATAATTATTAGTATCAAATTTTTTATTAGTTAATTTTGTTCCTAAGATTTGTATCACAAAATGTTTATGAAGATCACCCAGAATCACGTTAAAAAAAATCAAGTATTTTGGACAAGCTTCTTCTCTTAATTAGTCTTTAGCCTCCGTATCCGTATCCACCCCGGTGCCTGTAAAAATAATTTTTAATTGACAAATTAACGTGAATTAAATTTAGTTAATTAAATTTCAAAATTAAACTTTTCATTTTCACATTTATTTCGGTTGAAATTACACTAGTTGGTTCAAAAATATTGGTACTCACCCGCCGCCATGACCGCCACCGTGGCCATACCTAAGTAAGAAGACAAATTCTTAGCAAATTGAAATACAGCGATATCGGCTACAAGGAAAATGGTTTTGTGCTATAAGACTCACCCGCCACCGCCATGTCCATAACCTCCTCCACCATGCCCATAGCCCCCTCGGTGTCCGCCACCGTGACCTCCACCACCGTGGCCGTAGCTGTTTCGAAATATGTTTTAAATATTTTGAAAACATAACAAAGGTGCCTGAGTAAGGAATGCAAACAACAAAATTTGGGTTCTTACCCTCCTCCACCGTGGCCATATCCGCCGTGACCTCCCCCACCGCCACCATGTCCATACCTTTAACATCGACATTAGAACACGTTTTGTCATTTTCTTAAAAGCAAGAAACTTACCCGCCTCCGCCGTGCCCATATCCTCCATGGCCCCCACCACCACCGCCGCCGCCATAGCCGTAGCGTCCTGCATATGAAAGCTCAATGCCAAGACAGAGTACGAGACATAATGTGACCTGAAATCAGAGAGAAGACAATAACGAAAGAAGTTTGTTTGGAAATTTCTTTCGGCTTCAAATTTGTGGATTGCTCGGTTAGGTCAGGTTTAGGGCAAGTAATGATGATAATTTTTTAAAATTATATTTCGATAATATACAATTTGAAATATTATTTGGTTCAAAAATATTTTTGTGATTCTCTTACCAGTGCTAAAGTATTACGTTCCATCCTATCCGTGCCACTGAAGTCCGTTCGAGGAGAGTACTTGAAGGGTTCTGA
>JABASL010001725.1:0-10154 GCA_019775825.1 Neanura muscorum
CCGATAACAACGCAGTAAAAAGCACATTATTTAAAGAAGAATAATAACTAATTTCCAGGACATAAAAAGAGTTGAAATTGACCATATGGAATTGGATAGGTGTTTCGATGCGAAGGCTAACACCCAGAATTTTTTTCCCAAACTAATTGGTGGTAAAGATGTCGCAGAAATTTCTGGGAGAATGACGCAGTACTGCCTACTGGAGAAATGTAAAATCTAGAATTGAATGAGGGAATGGCAGTATAACGTCACCGTAATTTCCAGATGGGAAAAACAGGAGAGACAAACACAAAACAATATATGTATTCTCCTGGTTAGCAATTAGGGTGCTCCGATAGCTACGATTTTCAGTCAAATCGAAGCAGGATTGTTGCAAGTGTTTGAGAACTGGAAGGGATTATGGCGCAGTTATCTCGAATTCTGGCTGGAAACAAATTTATCCTTATTTTACTATGATATACTCTGGGGTCAACCGGACTGATGATAAATTTCAACTAAAATGCTCATGACCCAGTTTTCAAAGGAAGCTTAAGGCTAATCAGGACAAGGGTTAATCAGGATTAACTAATTACTTAATTACGAAAAATTTCTGTTCTAAACATTGCTAGGCTTAGCCAGGGCTGTGGTCATCGCTATGGACACCATGTATGCCTTCTTGCCAGTATTAGGAAAATTCTCAACACCCAAAAAACAAAATTAAAGGTCAAAATTTGCTCCAGGGGAACACCAAATATGACCCCTACCAAAGTGTTTCCATTTGTCGAGACAAACAAATATTGTTGTGGCCGATCGATCGTAGACCTCTCTTTCACTTCGAAAACCAGGAGATCTCAGAGACTTCTTAGCGAAATTGTAATCTTTTTTGTTATGTCCAGATGAGCTTGTGCACAGGTTCACTATTGAATAGGGTTGACCTGGGTCAACCCGTTTCGAGGGTAGCGTCATGGTTAGCTGTTATCCGTTGACCTTTGACCTTGCCTTCGCGACCGAACCCGTTGGATATCGGTAAGCCCTCAAACTAATTCTAATTTGTTGTGTTTTCAAAGTTGTTTTTTGTTTTGTGTAGTAAAAGTTGTGAACCCGTTCACAATAAAATAACGTTGACCTGGGCCAACTCCTCAAGAGTCAATGTGCACGGTCAACATTTTTTCCATGCAAACACCAAAATGACTCCTACCAATTCGCTTCCAATTTATCAACACAGCGGACTGAGGATTTGATAATGGATATGTTTTTTCCATATGGCTGAGTGTAAATATGACAAATTAGCCCACAAATAAACCTGTCGAAAACGACATAGAAAAGTAGGGATGCCATTACGATGTGCAAGGTTTGTTGTGATAATTCTTGTGATTGTTCTGCATAAACTTGCGAAAATGTGTTTCACACTGATGACCCGCAATAAGAGGTCAAAGGATACAATGATCTTAACAAAATAGTTTTGTTTCTAAATCCACACATTTTTTTTAAGTTTTCTTAGTTCTTATCTGACTTTTTGGTTGAAACGCCGCTGGTAATTTTCTAAGAAAAAAAAATGGAACTTTTGGACTTTGGAAATCTGAAATTTGGACAAAATCAGATTTTTGTACTTTTGACCCGGAACGAAGGGTCAAAGGGTAAATTGACCTTAACACAATAGTTTTATCTTCCTGGTATGTACAACTTGTATGGAGGTAATTTTTCTGCTAGTTGTGCAAAACCCGTGTAAAAACATGGAAAACTATTTTGTTTACACTGTTGACCCGGATGCATATACCAAAGGACAAAATGACCTTAACGAAATATTTTCGTCTCCAGTCAATGCACAAAACATGTAGAGGTCAGTTTTTGTTGTTGTTTTTTGCGCGAAGATCAAAAAAGTCTAAAATCTCAATTTCTGGACAGAAAAATTAGAACAAAACACGATTTTTGCACTTCTGACCCGGATGTAGGGGTCACTGGGGAAAATGACCTCGACAAAATAATTCCATCGTTATGAAACGAACATATTTTATAGAGGTCATTTTTTGTCAGTTATTGTAGAAAAATCGAATGACCTTGACATTTTGCATGGATTAACGTCAAAAATGAAATAACGAAATCAAAATTTATCGTCCGGCCACCCTTAGAAACTGACATAAAAAATCAGAATGGAAATTCATTCCGTGACATTTCCGGAGAATGCGAGGGGCATACAGACAGAGTCGGGGAATCTTATATAAGTAGGGACAGGCATCCCTACTTAATAAATATAAATAGACAGTATACATATACTGCGCACTATACCTAAAACTATGAAAGGGAAAGCTCTCACCCCCTGGAAGTGTTCCAGTGGATAAAGCGATGCAGTGATGTTTGTTTGAACTAATTGTTTGCACTATTTGTTTGTACCAGCTGTTCTGTTTGCACTATTTGTTTGGTCAGATTTTCCAAGCAGTTTTAGTTTACTGCTTAGCCGGACTAAATGGTTTTCGACTATTGTTTTACTAAACCACCCCTTCGGGTGTTCGCATAGCATATGCAATTACAAAAAATAAATAAATAAATAACCATACACAAACAAATAGTGCAAACAAAGTTGCTGGTGTACCCAATTAGTGCAAACAAATAGTGCAAACATAAGTACGAACAATTAGTCCATACAGAATGAATCCTCTGCGGAACTCCACCTCCCGAAAACCCCAAAAACCTAAAAAAAGGGAAGGCAAACGCTAAAACCCAAAAAAATGGAAGGAATACGGGAGCAGACCATGGGAGGAGTATATGGGAGGAGACCATCCTAACCCCGTGCCTTACTACAGCCATTCATTTTTTTCTACAGAGGGATAGAAGTAAAAAAACAAATTTAGTGTGTGGCCTCATATAATCTGCATAAGAGCACATTTAAAGTGTAAACACAAATTAAAAAAATACGAATGTACTGCATTCACACATAAAATTTTGTTATGTGTCATTTTGTGTGTGGGGGAAAACAACAAAAATTTTGGCTTCAGAATAGGAATTTCCAAGTAAAGAAAAATTGATTCTACACTCAGACTAACCAGGACTAGTCGCCATCGGATAAATTCAGAAAATTCTAAAACTTTGCCAAAGTCATCAGTATGGTATCCCACCTACCCACAAATAATGGCGGAATGCCATGGCGGGTTTTTCAAAAAAAAAGTTTTCCTAGCAAAATTGAAGTTTCTTATGGGAATAAGCACGTGATTTCGGACATTTCTTAGGGGGGACCATGCAAAAATCTTCAAAATCTGTTTGCTAACGAAAAACATCAATTGTTCTTGAGTTGATTGATTGATCTTCTAACCACGCTAAATTACTCTTTTTTTTATTTTCCCAACTTTTTTCAACTTTTTCAGACTTTCCTAAGTTTCTTCAACCTTCCCAAGATTGATCTTCTAACCACGCTAAATTACTCTTTTTTTTATTTTCCCTAATTTTTTCAACTTTTTCAGACTTTCCTAAGTTTCTTCAACCTTCCCAACTTCTTTCAGCTTTTCTTATTTTTTCAACTTTTTTCCCTTTGTCAACTTTTTTCAACTATTTTCCAATTACCCAATTTTTTCAAATTTCCTAACTTTTTTCGACTTGATCAGTCGAAAAAACACAGTAAGTGAAAAAGGCTTTGAAAGTTGAGAAAAGATGGGAAAATTGGAAAAAGTTGGAAAAGGTGTGTAAGTGGAAAAAAGTTGGGAAAGTTGAAGAAACTTAGGAAAGTGGGGAAAAGTTGAAAAAGATGGGAAATTGGCAAACAAATTGGAAAAGAAAACAGTTGAAAAAAGTGGTGAAATAGGAAGAAACTTGGGAAAGTGGAGAAATTTGAAAAAAGTTGGGTAAGGGGGAAATAGTTGACAGAGTGGAAAAAAGTTGAAAAAAATCAGAAAAGCTGAAAAAAGTTGGGAAAGTTGAAGAAACTTAGGAAAGTGAGAAAAAGTTGGGAAAGTTGAAAAAAGAGTAGTTTAGCGTGGTAAGAACATCAATCAATCAACTCAAAAACAATTGATGTTTTTCGTTAGCAAACAGATTTTGAAGATTTTTGCATGGTCCCTCCTATGAAATCTCAGAAATCACGTGTTTATTCCCATAAGCCATTTTGGGTCATAATCACGTCCTTGGCATTTCCAAAATCCATACAGCACCTTAGCTTCTTCAACCAAGGCAGTTAGGATTGTTTCAGGACGAATCCCTTGGGTGAGTATACCCTGTATCGATATAACATAAATCAAGAAGGAGCTGTCCAGTGTACGGCTGGACGACTTCTGTACACAGCGGAAATTCAAATCGTTTTTTATTTCAGCTCGAGCATGACTACTTGTCACCCTGTGGGAATTTTTCATTAACCTGATTACTTTGCGAATTAAACCGACCACATGCTACAAGGAGTCTTTAATACTGAAATTCGGTAACTTAAATCTCAAATATTTTCCCGGTAGATCAGCGGAAGGGTATGCTGCCTTGCCCACAGTACTAACTCTCCTAATAACCTCGCAAAGCTTATGGGTACCGTCGATAACACATCAAAGCTTATGGGTACCGTCTGAGACGATGTCACCAACATTTTGCCCATTTTTGCTCCTATTTTTCTTCTTCTCCGCCGCCATACACTTTCGCAGATGACGACAGAGAAGTTCCAGAAGCTTCAGTAGTCTCTTCACTGCCAGTCAGCACTCCACTGCCTGCCTAAGCCAGCAGCTGTCTCCGTTCTTCACTTTTGTCTGTAAAATACATTAGTTCTGTGATGACCTTAGGTCACAACCACAGTTCAGGCCTTAAGCCATACTTAGACCAAAGGGTCCGTAACCCCAGTTGTGTGACCCCGTAGGGTTCAATTCAGTAAAGTTTCGTATTCCTTTTCTGTGCCTAAATTGGACACCTCAAACTGTGCCTTTGTTGAAGAACATTTTATTGGTAAAGTTACTGGCTCTAAATTGCTGCCCATTGCACACGGTTCGAATATTTGACCTACGGGTCAAATCCCCATAAGTGGTGCAGAAGCCCGAGTTTCGGATTGTCGGGGTCATTCAAAAATCGGAGACATTCAGAAGCAGGTATATCACAAGTTGGTGACTTAACGAATTTGAAGATCAAGGTCAACTTGAGGTCAATCACATTAAAGTTAACTACTGGTCACCTATTTGGACGGCAACTAGGACAACAAAATTCGTGAAAAAGTTCTAATCTAATGCAATATCCTAATTATCCTAAGCGCTGCTTATTTCTTTTCGCGGGTTACTGGACAATAACAGGGGGAGTGGTGAAAAATTGTTGTAAAATTGCGAAATTGTAAAATTATTGGCCCGGTGTAGGCAATATTTGCAGTTCCTGTGGCCGGTGATTTGTTGGTTATTTGGTGGTCAATTAAGGATCCCAATCAACGTTAACGTTTCTTGTAAATATTTTTTTTTGAAAAATTACAAAAAAGGGAGGCTGGAATTGTTTTGAAAACTGTTCGTCGTGGGTGCAATTTAGCTAGTTGCGCGCTAAATTTTTTTGGGGCAAGTCAAACATTGGACTTTTTGTAAAAAAAAATAAAAAAACGCCCTATTCGGACGATATCCACGCCGTTTTTTCTTGAAGGGAAAAAGATGCTTTCCCGGTGGGCAGAAAAGCAGCGTAGTCTTTCAGATCCACGCCCCCACATAGCGTCTCCTAATTTTGAGAGTTGAACAGAAGTACAACCACACGTCACCCTGTCACCCGACATATACCCACATTGACCCTTTGAGGTTGTGTTAAAACTTCTTTTTCTTCATTCTTTGCTCTTTTCTTCTTGCTTTTTTTTGGTAATACAGGTTAAGAAATTTCGTGGAACTTCGTTAATTGGAAATTTTTCTAAAATTTAAGTTTTTGGAAATTCGATTTTTTGGTTCCTTCTCCAAAATTTATTTTGTTTTTGCTACTACGACGAAAAATTAAAGCTACATCTTTCGGTTGAATTTTTTTGTTCAAATTAATTTGAATTGCAAGTTTTCGGTTTTTCTTTCGGATTTTTTTCGGCTTAATTTTTTGTGACAACGATTAATTTCGCATTTTTTCGACATTTTTGGTTTTTGGACTCGGTCGTTGGAAACCATCCGCTCCTGGACAGTATTTCGAACTGGCTGTTTAACAAGAAGGTGACGCTGAAAGCCCTTGTTAGGCACTAAGTTCGGGGCTTGTTACAAAGCTACCTTAGGGCTTGGCTTTTGTCCAACACTGTGGTCGTGGAGTAGAGACATTTCGGGTTTTCTTCCGAATTTTATTCATCTTTTGGGTTTTTTTTGTAAAGTTTGTAAGTGGAAATTTCTGTAACATTCATCAAATTTAAAGTCAATTTGGAACTTAAAGATTTCTTTTGCGTTGCCATTTTCTTTCGTTTCTGGACCTTGGCCGTTTACCTTTTCTGAAAGCCGACATCAAGCGTCTAGACAGTTCAAGGTTTTTCACACACACACTCGGTTACTTTTGAACAATGTTAGGATCGCCTCAAGTTCCCCATCAATGTAGTATAATCTCACCCAAGAAATTCTTTCTGGAAAAATCCTGGAACCCTCTCGAGGGCGAAGCAGCTGAGGTGTCCCATGAATGGATGCGACGGACATCCCAACTGTCTAATGTGGTCACCATTTATGTGTGAATCATAAGTAGGCCTTTGTCAGTGAAGGGAGTCTTTCTTTAAGTTACTCCAATATATCTGACATCGGCATGCCAGTTTTACTGTAAGCAGCCTATCATAAAGATACATGTGTACAGTACGGATATTATTTACAATTGAATATGTTTTCCCTGAGTCAGCACAATCCTAGTCAAAACGCATAGGTTACGACCAGCCTGTCCAGCGGTCCATCAATGTTCCTATGTCTGCAGTCCATTTTCGTAAATTGCTCCATCACATTCCATGTCTTGTCTCACCACAACTGGTGCCGGGCTTCTGATAAACCTAGGGCCAAGTCTTCACACGTAACCCGGGAAGCGAAATATATAGACTGCTTAGAATAGTGTCAGTTGTTGGATATGCGAATTTCCCACCATTGGCTGGAGGAATGGCTTGAGAATGCTACTGACAAAATGTTATTGAGATGACACGTCTCTGTAGGCATTACCAGCCCAAGCCGCCTTGAATGCTCTTGTTGGACATGACGCAGTAATTGGTGATACGTTATTGTACCACAAGTGTGAGCAGCGGAAGATGTGGAATTGCTAGAACGCGTGCGCGAATTGAGTACGTTGTGTTAGCCTGTGAGGTATAAGAGACCCCATGGCAGGATGGTCACATCCTCTACCTTACTTTTCGGTTTGTCTCGTCACACCTTTCTTCCCATCATAACAAACAGAGTACCGATTCATTTTTAGAGCAACCCCGCTACCTTCGCATTGGGCGGTTCTACGAGCCATACACTAGCCATAGCCGGGCAATTTGCCCTACTGCCCTACTGTCCTACTATAGTAGGGCAAAAAGTATGGGTAGGGCCGTAGGGCAAGAATTCCTGAGTAGGGCAGTAGGGCAAGAATTTGTGAGTAGGGCGGTAGGGCGGTAGGGCAAAATAAAAAAAGTAGGGCAGTATGAGAGGGCATAGACAGTAATTTTTGACGTTCCCGAGGAAGAAATGCTCGACATTAAAATTTAACCCAGTAGTGACCTAGGTCAACTATTTCAAACAGTAGCTCGGTTGATAAACTCTCGTACTCGTAATATTCAAGACATCAGAATTTTGTTTGGCGGTTTCCGAGAACTATGGGGTATGGCCCTGAATAAGAGGCCAAAGGTCAATAGGTCATCGCCAAATTTGTTGTAGTGCATGAGAGGAAGAACTTTTATAGGGGTCATTTTTAGCGTTTCCGTTCAAAAAATTCTCGGCATGCAAAAAACGAATACAAATTGGAAACTCATCCAGTATAGACGTGCAATTTGCCCTACTACCGTAGGCCCTACTGCCCTACTATAGTAGGGCAAAAAGTAGGGGTAGGGCAGTAGGGCAAGAATTCATGAGTAGGGCTGTATGGCAGTAGGGCAAGAATTCGTGAGTAGGGCAGCAGGGCAAGGATTCAAGAGTAAGGCAGTAGGGCAAAATGTAACGTAGGGCAGTAGGGTAGGGCAGTAGGGCTGTGGGGTAAAATGCCCTGCTATGCTCTAGACATCTTGTCTTACCTGTTTTACATCCACAGGCCATCCACACGTCCCAATTATTTTTATTATAATAAAAGGTATAAGGTTGTCGTGCGTGTTGGTTATTTAGTTTAAACCTTAACCAATTAGCCTACAAATCCAAAGCCTATATTACAGTTCACTTCAGCTAGTCGATATAGTTCGCCTTTCATGTAAATCGGCATTATAACAGTCCACTTTTTCAATTCTGAAAATGTGTTCCGCGACTATTAGAACAGAATTACGGACATAAAAATATGACCTACTCAAGTAGTCAACTTTTCTGAAATTGACTAATTAACCACACAATTGTTATTAGGATAACTGAAGGCTGGAAGTAGATTAGGGGACTCTTCGAATCAAATACGTGTTTCGACTCGGCCAGTTGCCACTCGTTCATCCACGCAAAAATCCGAGTTAAACTGAAATCTTTCTTTGGAAACAACATTATGAGAACACCTCGGTTTTTTGGTTAACATCATCGGCCTGGTTGACCCCCGAGTCTATCACAGTAAAATAAGATTCAATTTAATTAAAACCAGAATTCGTGATGTGTATCGACGACTCAACACCTACCGGAAAGATGAAGGCGACATTTAATTTAAAGTTAAACTTTCTTCCATAATTTTCTTTAATTTTAGGCTTTGCTTACAAACTGTACTGGACGTAGGAAACAAATTCGCCCTACCAGAACATCAAAACTTTCATCACGGAAAAAGGTTGAAAATAAAAAGCGCCGTGGTATACAACACCGACACCGACCAAGGGCTTGTATTGCCGGTAAAACCTTCAGGTAGAAACAGGAAAATTTTCGGCAATTTACTAACGTTTACGGCACAGTTGCATATTTTACTACCAGTAGTAAATGCTTTTAGGACCCATTCAAAAATCGTGTTTCTGCAAATCTGTATATTGGTTTTATATTAAAGGAAAAATTGCATCCTTTTCCGGTTTATCGGGATACTTCCTTTACCGGTAATATTGATGTGTGTCCGGTATTGCAAACCCTAATCGACTCCCGCCCGGATAAAAACCATTGCCATATGTGTGTATGTTTGTAAGAGGGAGCTCACTACCTATGAATTGCCCATTGCCTACCTACCCATTGCCATACACTATCAACCAAAGCTACTATCCTCAATCAGCAAAACCAAAGCCAGAACAGCACACCATTGACAAAGAAGAAACGCAATCCGCCCCGACCTATCAAACCAAAATCATTCCAACCTGTCCATGCTCAGATCGTTTCGATGGATCTTTATCTATAAACTTCCACTACTTCATGATTTTATTTTATTTTGTATGTAATGTGGCATTTACAACTTTTTATGATTATACGACTTTATTATTCACAACCAGTTCACCAATGCCTAATTTCTTTTTTTTTTGGTTATGGGTATCTCATCAGTTACACCCATCAAATGCAATTTTTTATTTCCGCCGAAGGTACATATTTGTTGTTGAGCTCCGGCCTCTCAAGCGTTTGACACACGAAATCCAGAAATTCGTTTACCCGTCTTACCCCGGCAAAAATATTTCACTGTAGCCATTGACCCTGGCGCCTTCCTTCCGGTCAAATGTTGGAGCAATTACTTTCGACCTGTTTCACATGCATCAACCCAAAATCGATCTCTGCACACCTCGATTTTTCTATCGAGACATAGTTTTTGTGTTTTACCCATTGACCCTTGAAGTCAGCGTCCCGCACAGAATTGAAAAATAAAATTCTAACGTGTTTGAGATCAGGAACAACGAACACAGTAAACGTTAACCAGATTATCCAATTTCACTCGAGCTGTCGGGCATCCTTCCCACATCCGGTTACACATTCTACATCGCTTTATTCTACTTTTCGTATTTTTTGACTAAACCGCGTACCGTAGAATGGGGTAATAAGCAACGCTTTCTTAGGTTTTTGAATTATAAACTACTGAATTACGTAACAAAATGAAATATTTGACTATGCGGGATTTATGTCCACATGTCAGCCCCTAATTGTACCGATTTTACAATTTTAAAGTAGAGGTAGGTTTTGGTGGTAGGATTTTTT
>JABASL010001726.1:0-10153 GCA_019775825.1 Neanura muscorum
GTTTGTTTACAAATACATACAGCCCTATGAACCGAGCGTCCCTGGCTTCTGTCGATTAATTAAATATCCAATGGCAACGGTAAAAATTTGGGACACTAGGGAAGTAAATAAGGAGTCGTCCTTAAGATATAGCAGGGTAGTTTTTTACACAGGAAATCCCATTTGAAACCCGGGGCAACGCACCAATAACGGAAAGTACCCCGCTATCTCTTAACGTTGACTGCAACCTGAATGCAACCTCTAGTTCAGTCAAGTTGTTTGTATCTCTATGATTGGGACTAGTAACAACCGGATGTATGCCCCTCCTGAATTTACAATTGGAGAGTAGAGGAATGAAGGGAGCGCTTTGATGGGATTCCACAACAAAATTACGTTGGTATCATACATTCTAAAATACTACCGCTCTGCTGTACTCATTAGTACAGATTTTACAAAATCGAAACTCGACAAGCATCCATCTCACAAACCGCGGATTGTGCTACGCTACAGCCAAAATTAACGAGGCGCCTATATTGCTGAGGGGATGTTTCGGACATTTTGGACAGCTCTCGACGATTATGAATGGCCAAGCGGGAAACTGAGGACGACGTCATGGATCTTCGAACTAGCCGGAGGTGTCTAAGGTAATTATATGAAGCACTAATTAACCCCGAATTGACAAAAGATCCCAGGTTGCAAATGCACTGGGAACCGCGGTAGCTTCGTCGAAACAACCAAAGGTGCGATGAAAATCATGGGATATCCAGGGAGACGCAGAGGGCCTTAAGAGCAAGCAGTTGTCCATTGCAGGTGTCACCAGTGTGCAGGTTCCGCCGAAAAAGAAAGTAAGAAATTCACAACAAGATGCTGATGTCGCAACGTTTCGCTACGTCAGGATCGTTGGACTGCAAACGTATTTATTCCATTCTTCCTATCATTCTTTTGCCTGTGGTCCAAGCAATGGGAGCAGTCGTCGAGGGAAAAACTGAAGACGAACATGTAAAAGCGAACTAATAAATAAAGCTTGAGAGTTAGGGTGTCGGGGGAGGGGGGTAGCTTTATGATGGCGTGGTATTAGATTAGTTATTTGTGACAGTGCGGTCCAGTAAATAGCAGGAAGGACTTTTGCTTGTGAGGGTACGATGCGAGAGAGATTTTTGTTATGACATTTGGGTCTGAATGCGAAGAAGACTTTTTCGGACGGTAGGGAATTTTGCGCAGGGCGCGGTAAGGTGCGAGGTGGCTAAGATCTTAAAGGCGCTCCCTACCAGCATCTTTTAGCATTTTGGGCACGCTGTGATACGGTGAGGTTAATGAATTTTCTTTAGCTTGGCACGGTGCGATGCTATTATAAATGTGCAAGATGCGCCGCACCTTTTAAATTCCGAAAGTGCGCTGTAGCATCATACCTGTATGTGTGCTGACGCTTCTCAGTGCTTTCTCTTTGAAACGTTTTGGTAGAAAAAGAGGTTGTTGGTGCCTCAATCTCCTCATTCTCTTTCCAAACCTCAAACTTTCTCTTTCTCTGCATCAAAAACATTTTCTCCATTTTTACACCAAAAAGAAAATTCTCACAACCGATCGTCTTCCTAAATTTCTTCACAAGCAAGAAATAATATTTTACTCATCTCCATCTGACTTTAGTCCAACTTTTCTCTCCTTCGTCTTTCCCTAATTGCTTCCAATCAATTCACTCAGAAAAGTTAGAAAACGACCAACTAATCAATTTACTTTCTCTTCACCCCCACACCACTTTACATCACAATTCTATTCATCAACTTCCAAATGTGAATTTCCTACGAACGAACTAAAAAAGTTAGTCAAGATAAAGAAAAGGGTACCCTTTACATTGAAAAACCTCAAAAAGTTTAAAAAAAAATTCAAAAGTGACTAATCAACCAACTACCTAATCTACTTATACAAGTGACTCAGCTTGCAGTCGCCTTACAACCAAGTGGCTCAAGTAAGTGACTAGTTTAGGCCTAAACCTGAACCTAAACCAATTAAACCTTAGTCAAACCATTTAAATTTTTTTTAAAACATTAACGTCAACCTAACAATAACCTAAACTGAAACCTAAATCAAAATCTAAAAAAAATTAACATCCTGAATTAAATCCTCCCGCTTAAAACACGCTTTAAATTTAAAAAGTTTAGTGTCTATTGTTCATAACATCCGGCCTAATCAAATCGAAAAAATTAAACCTAAAGCATTTTACCAAAATGTTATAAAAAAAACGGCATAGGTTAATGTCTGTCCAAAATTGTAAAAACCAAGATTTTACAACATTTTGTGTGATATTTTAACATTGATTTTAACTAAATCTTGCGCAACTTTTACGTAATATTTTTCTGCGCAAAGTTGTGTCTAAAATCGTTGAAGCATAAGGGCATGATGATGAGTGAGTACTCCAAAGCACAAGGTAGACGGCGAACAAAGTTTTTTCTCCATTTTTTTTCACAATTGACAAGTTTTCGTATAGTTGAGAGAAAGTAAAAGAAAAAGTTTTGTCATTAATAAAAATGGATGAGAAAGTATATCCAAAATTAGAGAAGGGAGAAAGGTTTTTAGACAAGCTTTGAGTCTGGGATAATTCCTAAATTAATTTTTGTTCAATGTACAGACAAAGGACGTCTGGCAACATTTTTAGATGAAAAATCTCTTAGTTCCCTGCTATTTTTTTTGGCGAATGTAGGCCGCGTGATCGCAGGTATCTGGAACGAAACAATTTCGTTTCCAAAGGTTCGTTCTCAACCAAGTTTAGTGCCAAAGAAGATAAATTAGCACAATCCTTCTTATGTAGTATCTAATTCTCTTACCGAAAGTTATGACACGGAAAAACCAAAAGTTTTGAAATTATTACATGGAACTGAACTACAACTTTCTAATTTGTCTAACATGCAATCCAGCCTACAAAATGTCTTCTTCATAAAAACAATTCTAGACTCATCAATCATGAATTAATTTTTTTTCCATTAAAATTCCAAGCTATCTAATTTTGTAAAAAAAATAGTTAGCTTTATGAGAATCCCCTATTTGTGTCCATCTGTCCGTCTGTTCGTATATAAACCTAAAACCTACCCTAATCCACCCGTTGATTTAATCTGTCCGTCCGAAGTCCAATCGAATTAAGCGTCTTCCCGTCGCTGAATTTATTTCTGTCTAATCGTACCTCTGTATGCGACGGATTCAAGATAAATTAGCACAATCCTTCTTATGTAGTATCTAATTCTCTTACCGAAAGTTATGACACGGAAAAACCAAAAGTTTTGAAATTACTACATGAAACTGAACTACAACTTTCTAATCTGTCTAACATGCAATCCAACCTACAAAATGTCTTCTTCATAAAAACAATTCTAGACTCATCAATCATGAATTAATTTTTTTTTCATTAAAATTCCAAGCTATCTAATTTTACAAAAAAATTTGTTAGCTTTATGAGAATCCCCTATTTGTGTCCATCTGTCCGTCTGTTCGTATATAAACCTAAAACCTACCCTAATCCACCCGTTGATTCAATCTGTCCGTCCGAAGTCCAATCGAATTAAGCGTCTTCCCGTCGCTGAATTTATTTCTGTCTAATCGTACCTCTGTATGCGACGGATTCAGAAAATCGGATAACGAAGTAAATCCAAGAATTGTGAAACACGGGCGACTTTTTTTCTCAACTACTTTCTCCACTGGATTTTATGACTTTCTTTTTCAGAGTAACACTCCCGCTATGGTTGGTCGAAGTGAGGTCAGTCGTGCCTCTCGAAGGTTGGTCGAAGTTAGGTCAATCAGAGCACGTTCCCACTATGATTGGTAGAAGCGAGGTCAGTTAGGATATACATTCCCACCATGATGGTATGTCCCGACATACCACGGTATGTCGGGACATGGTGACATGGTATAAACCATTGGTATACCGCTACCTTATTTAGAGTGGAAAAAGCAATTAGTATGTGTTATAGTTGTGATATGTACGGAATTTCGCTTGGATCAGTGACCTGTGCGTGACCTATGCGTGACCTAAACTAGTCTAACCTAAACATGACCTACTTTCACCAATTTTAACTTGAAATTGTAGGGTTCACTTAAAAATTGATGCCAACACTCCAACACTCGTCACCTTACCTAAAAGCTGCAATTAATCGCAGGGTGTCGCCTTTGAAGTTTTTGCAAAGAAAAAAAATTGGCGAAAGGGGCACAGTACTTAAAAATTCTGTTTTAAGTGTTTCGCAATAAGAGTGAGGGGTGCTTGTTTAAGTGGCTCTGTAATTGAGTATATTTTACATGCAAATTTTACTAAGTTAAAAATTTTAAATGGTTTTTAACGTAAAGCCTTACAGCGTACAGTGTGTCTACAACCTAATCGGCCCCGCTTTCTCCACTTTCACGACGAGTGAAAGTGCCTAAGTTGAGAAATTTATATCGTGGCGGTTGAGTTAAATTTTTGCGGGATTTTTTTTGAATTTTTCTAATTATTTTTTTGATGAAAGTTTTTGGCTTTGTCGTAGTCGTATAAAGTCACTGTTTGGAATTGAAACACGAGCCACCATTTAAAATTTTGCCGAAAATTTGAAAAGTGACTTATCCCGAGGTCGAATAGAGTGGAAACATCCTTTATATAGTAAACATCCTTTGGTATTTATCGCACTTTCACCCACTTTCTTCGCATTGTAACACTCTTAAAACATGTTTACACTTCCCGTCAGCCTCATTAATTATTAAAATGTACAAAGAAATTAGTTTGAGCAACTAAAAAACTTTGCTGACTTATTATTTCTTGGTGAGTGGTGAAGGGTGGCTCAGGCTCAGGGTGTGCCTGAGGCACAAAATTATACAGTAACGGCACGCGCCATTCTTTCACACACACACATGCCTCAAAGTCCGTCTGTCTTTGCTCAAGTTAACCCAATTTGGGTCAATTGGGTCAGTTTTCCGTTAGTTGGACTTTTGGGATAAAAAGTCTGAGTCTGACTTTTCCTTGAGTCAGCCCTAAAGCCTTGATACTCGAAGAGGCTAATAAGAAATTTGTTGGTAAAAGTGGAAACATCTTTCAATGGCATCCAAAAGAAAGCAACTCTACACTAACAGTCTGACACGCGCCATTCTTTCACACACACACATGCCTCAAAGTCCGTCTTTCTTTGCTCAAGTTAACCCAATTTGGGTCAATTGGGTCAGTTTTCCGTTAGTTGGACTTTTGGGATAAAAAGTCTGAGTCTGACTTTTCTTTGAGTCAGCCCCAAAGCCTTGATACTCGAAGAGGCTAATAAGAAATTTGTTGGTGAAAGTGGAAACATCTTTCAATGGCATCCAAAAGAAAGCAACTCTACACTAACAGTCTGCTTCCTACTTTCTCCAAATAACTCTTTTCTAATTCAAAAAAGTCAGAGAACAATTCCTTTTTTTTTTGGCAAGAAGAAACCCTTAGATGTCCACCAACAATTTCAAGATTAATCTCTATCTTCAACCAGATTTCTTTTGGCAAAAAATGCTACAAAATATAGCATCTATTTTGAATATACTTTAACCACATCTTCCTTTCCTCCACACAGTAAAAACGGATCTAAAAAATCTCATAGTTTTTGGAAAGCTAGAAAACTACAATATAATACTAAAAATAATTTTTACGCGTGCGCGACTTACAGGATTTTTTGTAAATTTACATTTGCCGTAAAAATTACTATATACAATAGCGACATGGCAGAGAATTATGAAGTGGTCAGGTCGAAAATTCTTTCTCTTTAAAAGAAGAAATCGAAGCAAAAAACGCCTATGACCTTTTTTCAACCTTTGAAAAGAGATCCCCGAAAAAATGGCGTACCCTACCAAAACAACACGCTTACACAGGCTGGCCCAATCACTTTCACGGTGTGCTCGGGCACAATTTTTTTTCATACTTCATTTCTCTTTAAGAGAAGAAATCGAAGCAAAAAACGCCTATGACCTTTTTTCAACCTTTGAAAAGAGATCCCCGAAAAAATGGCGTCCCCTACCAAAACAACACGCTTACACAGGCTGGCCTAATCACTTTCACGGTGTGCTGGGGCACAATTTTTTTTCATACTTCCGCATTAAAAAAATTATGTTTGGGATTTTCATATCATTATTTTCCAATAAACTTTCCAGAAAAGAGGAAATTATCGGATTAGCTATTTTGTCTAGGGGAAACAAGACGTCTGTGAATAATACACTTATTCAAAAATTAAAATTGCTTTTTTCTAATAAAAAAATAGAGAAAAAAAATACGTAAATTGGGATTATTAAAAAAAAACTTTGAAAATTTAAAAAAAAAATGTCGAGGGGGAGTAAAAAATTATTTCATGCTTTTTCGTTTTTGGGGGCTTTCAAGGAAACTTCATAAATTTTTTAATTAAAAATGGTTTTTTTAAGAAAGGGGGAAAGGATTTCTAACGAATTAAAAAGAGGGAGGCTTTGAGTTCCTTGCTTTTACGAAATGATAATTCAATATTCTAAAATCGAGTGCAATAATTTTAAAATGAGTTTTATTAAACAGCGGATGTAACTTTATTATTTTGCTGTGTGTGATTGTCTGTCTGTCCGTGAGTATCAACACTCAGAAACCACTGGCGGAGGGGGCAGTCAAGTTCAAAGTCCGATTCTCTCTTCAAAGGAAGAGAAACTTCCTTGGAGGGAGGATGGAGCAAAAAACTCATTTGCATCAATAATCTGCATCAATAGTCTGGGAGTTCTCAACCTTTTCAAAGAAAACTCCCTAAAAACCGCGTCCCCTATTGGGGGTAAATAGGGGGTAAATAGGGGGCATACCAAACCAACACCACCCCACATGCTGAACCCCTAAATCACGGGGTCTGGAACGTAAGAAAGTGGAAACGAGCCACCCTTACGAAAAAACCCCGATAAAATTTGACCCTCGTTTAGGCTAGGTTTAGGCTAGCCAAACAATAACTTTCTAGGACGGGATACTGGCACGCGATTTTAGACTTTTATCCAGCCCGTCCTAGGATGGGCTTGTTTTGCTTTTTAAATATTATGTAAATTTAGTTTGATAAATTTAGTGTCTATAAAATAATATTGTGGTAGAATCCCTTTGTAAATAAAATATTTAAAGAGAAGTTTAAACAAATGTTACAAAGGTTAATTCGTTGGATCGGAAGTGAAAGTTAGTATGAAACTTTGAATGTAGACTTTGGAAAGTTTAATTGACATGGGACTAATTCCAATGCAAACAGTTTCTGCTATCCTGACACTAAGAGTGTCTAACTCTTGAATCCTTTTCCTAACTTTGAATTTAACTTTCTCCTACTTTCTCCCATTTCTTAAAAATTCATCATTACCTTTTGATCATTGATTAGAATTGAATTTTCTCCCCGTAGATTTTGGTGTTTTTCATTATTGAATTTAAGAGGTTTGTGGTGGATTTAAAGTGATGCTGAGACTATAGAAGTGTTTGAGAAAATGATTGGAATGCTATAAAGCATTGTGTGAGAGTAGAAGGCTGGAATTGACGATCAAAGTTTCTCTTATGCTTTCCCAGCCACCAATTCCACTACGAAAGACTTTTTTGAATGGATGGAAAAGAAAAGATTGAGGGAAATTCCAAATTCCATTTTGTTACAGCAGCAGAATAAGAAGAAGGAAAGCTTGGGAAAAAGTTAGGGTAAAGGCGAGGAGGCTTGAGTCAATTTGTGCCCAAAGAAAGTTAATTCCTTCGAAGAAAGCTCCGATACTCTGTAGGATTTTGTAAATGCTTCTCCCGTACTTTTCTAATTTCTTTTCTCCTCTTTTCCTTTTTTTTTATTTTGTACACAACCATCATTGACTTTCTACGAAAAAAAAACTTACCCTTTCTCTTACATTTTTTCTCTTGTTCTCAAACAACACCTTGGGAACTTCTGGCTTCTTCAAAAATGAATAGGCTAGGTTCTACCCCAAAAATTAATTAATCTTCCTAAAATTCCGTCAGAAAATTCTTAACAAAAAAAATACATTTATAGCCACACTTTTTGATACTAGTGAAATTTCTGCCCACCTTTCTCCGCTTTCTCTTTTTTTTGTACACGGAAATAAAAATTCAGTAAAAATTTTATACTAAACAGTTTTACCACATTGGGAGTTTCACCACTTTCTCCGCTTTCTCTTTTTTCAATTTTTTTTCTGGCCATAAGCAAACTATAAACTTCGTTACGTTGTTGTTCTAGATTCCAAAATCCCCCAATGTTTGTCTCCAGTTTTCAAGAATAGCGAATAAAAAAGGAGAAAGCGGAGAAAGTTATACACACTTTCTAAAACTTGTTTCTAACACAATTTTTTTTACTAAAGGGTTTGGACTCAAGTTTTATAAACGAGGAAATACACTGAATACCTCAAGAAGTCACTAAACCTAAGCCTAACCTAACTTAACCTAAACCTAATTCATAAATTATTACTTTATATAAAATCGACTTGGTGGTGATGGGAATGGTGGTAAGGTGCAAAGCCTAATTCTGCCTTCAAAGGAATGAAACGGGCGGAGCGAAAAATTCATTTGCATGACGCGATGTTTTCAAAGAAAACTCCCTAAAAGCCGCGTCCCCCATAGGGGGTGAATAGGGGGTGAATAGGGGGTATACCCAACCAACATGACACACGCCACATCCTGAACCCCTAAATCACGCGGTCTGGAACGTAAGGGTGGAGGCTCCGACGCGAGCTGCCCTTACCAAAGACCCACATGACATGATCCTTACTTAGACTAGTAAAACAAGCCGTTTCGAGGACGGGGTGGATACGGGCCACAAATTATCTTACATAGTGTATCCAACCCGTCCTAGGACGGGCTTGTTTGAATAGTAAATTATCGTTTTTGAAATTTTTAAATGTTACGGTTAGTTTTGCAGCAGTTTTTTATGGGTTTTTGTAAGGCGGGATAAAAGAAAAGGTCTGAGTTGTTTGAAATTGCGTGTATTTGTAGTGGCGGATAGAATTAAAATTGTAATGAAGTGGAGGGAAGTTATTTGTTATTTCTTATTTGAGTAGATTAGAATTCGGACAAGGCAAAACAGCCATTATACCAAGACAAATTACCCTAATAAAACACGCTCTCTCCCCTTTTCCATTTCTCCACTAGCACAACTTCCACCACTTAACTTTACTCTCCCATTTAGTATTCAACCATTTTAAAAGCTTTGCATATTTTAATTTTACAATTTTACAAAATATTTTACTAAAAACATCTCCAGGTCTCACTTATACATTTTTTGTTGTCTTAAATCTTTCTTGTCTTTCCTTGTGTCCAAAGCTCTTCTCTAGGTCCTCCTAAGGCACTTGTAAGGCTCATTAGGCTGCGGAAGACACTTTATGCTATCGTCCTGTCTGTCTGTCTGTCGATTCCATAAATGCCTATCCACTGAAATGGTACCTATTTTCACTGGTGTTTCCATTATAGAAGGACCAAAATTGTGATTATACTTTCAAATCAACCGGAAATGACTTACCGGAGTTTCACTTTTGGGTGAAAGTGTAACTTAAAATTTTGACCCTAATGCCTAACACCCATATGGAGCTCTGGCATTTATGCTACGCTTAACAGTTTTCAATTAAACTGCAAATGAGTGCTGGCTGACCTGTCACATAAAATAAAAAGCAGAGTGAAAGTACTTTTAACTTTCAAACGATTATGATTTTTATAAATGCCTGTCCCACGCTCTTTTTGAAAATTTGTTTTTCGAGAATATGGGAGTAAATTATGTAAAAAAAAAATTTAAGTCATGTACAACTTTCTCCACTTTCTATTTTTCAAGCAGATTTTATGAAAAAGTGCAAATCGATTGATCTGAGTTGATTAAATTCATCGACTCAGCTATTCAATGATAACCCTAAGATGCCCTAATAACCCTAACTAATCCTAGTCACCCTAGCTAACGCTAATAACCCTAACTAACCCTGGCTAACACTAATCACCCTAGCTAACGCTAATAACCCTAGCTAACCCTAGCTAACCATAGCTTACCCTAATAACCCTAGCTAACCCTAGTGTACGCTAATAACCCTAGCTAACTTTAGCTAACGCTAATAACCCTAGCTAACGCTAATAACCCTAGCTAACGCTAACAACCCTAGCTAACGCTAATAACCCTAACTAACCCTGGCTAACACTAATCACCCTAGCTAACGCTAGTAACCCTAGCTTACCCTAATCACCCTAGCTAACGCTAATCAC
>JABASL010001727.1:0-10153 GCA_019775825.1 Neanura muscorum
AAAAAACTATTTACTTAAACTTATTTGTTTACCTTCTCATTTGGTTTGATATTGATACTAATATTACGTAGTACCATTGGACCATTATCATAGCGAACGCAGAGGTTATCCATTCGAACATTTCCAAAATTTGGCCAATTTCTTGATGGTTTCTGTTTGGGTAGTTTCAAAGGGGCCTCGGGTTCCACTTTTGTGAACTCAATTACTCTTTCTACCGCGGTCAAGTGTGTGGATATTTCTCCAAATTGATTTGAAAATAAAAATGTTGTGGATATAATAGTCGAGAGAGATGCGGCAACTAGTCCAAATGTCGACGCACCTGAAAATATTAACTATACATTAAATTGTCAAAAAATACAAGAAAACATTGAATTCTAGGGGTCCCCATACACCGACTCTGCCTCCTCACCCACTCCTTGCGGGCGCCCACTTCTTTTTTCTACACCCCATTTGGGCAAGTCTGGTGGGAAACGTTTTCAGGAAAAAACGCTAAATTGTAGGGTACTGACGGGATTCGAACCCCAGCTATCAGGGGCTGATATAGACGTGTTAGCCACATTCACTTGTATATATACTTGGGAGTTCCTTATTTTTTGATGTTTAGATATTTGGCAGGCTCACCTCTTTCATTTGTTTAGGTCAGAAAATAATTTAGGTAAAATTTGGACCCGTTTGGATAAAATTTAGGGGTAGCTCAACCCGGCCAAAGTTCTTGCTGATATTCAAATGAGTGAACTGTGAAAATTAAGAACAAAAAATTGTATTCCAAATGTATCAAATTTTTTACAAGCGAAGACGACTTGCACACTAACTTTTGATGAGGAATACGAGTCAGACATACTTTGTGTTTGTGTCTCAAAAATTTCCTTTGTTACAAAATTTTAACCCGGTCGTAATTTGGTAAGTTATGGTGAACTGAAATTTTTAAAGACGGTGTGCTGATATTGCTCTGGAGATTACTCAAGCTAATGTCCCCGCGAGTTCGTACTTTAGTACCAGATAGTTTGTGCAATTTCCGCAAGAACATCAAATAGCTTCTTTGCAAAATTCCCTTCACCATAACTTAGGGCTTCGGAAACCCAATTATTGATCGGTTGAAAATTTTGTTACAAAGCATTTTTCTGAGAGACAATGAATGTCTGATCAGCATTCCTCAGCGAAAATAAATGTAGGCATAACGTTTCCTCGCAAAAATGTGATACATTTGGCAAACAAAATTTTTGTTCCTAATTGTCAAAATTCACAACTTTGGGTTGATTGAGCTACCTCTAAACATTATACAAACAGGTCCAAATTTGACCTAAATTATCATCTAACGTAAATAAACTAATGAAAGTAGTGAGACTGCCAAATATCTAAACTTCAAAGAATAAGGACCACCCTAACATATATGTGCTCTTTCCACCAAAATACCCAGGCCGTCGAGGGTGAATTACACGCACTGCATTTGACAATTATGTGCCTGCTATTTGACAGCCAATTGCATCCCTATCATGTTCACACAATTATAGATTTTGCAGATCGGAGGAGGTACGCGTCACAACTCTTGTCACTCTGAGGATATTTCAACATATGGTCAATAACCGTTGCGTTATTTCTTTAACTATAGAAATTTAAATATTTAAAATGCACTTACTTGTTGGACTGATAACTAGACCAGCTATGACAACCAGTGTGTACATATTACCCAAAATTTCAATGCTCATCATAAGCCATCGGCTTGTGTAAACATACGTTAGGTATGCTGACGTATGTGTGTCTTGTACTTCATTAAATTTGTCTAAGAAAAAATTCTGCTTTTCGAATGCTCGTATTGTAGCCAATCCAGACATTGTTGAACTTATTTGTGTTAGCACAGGACTCCGGCCTAAAAAATCAAAATAATGAATAATTATATTCGGTAAACTATTATTAGTAACGTAATCAATTCTATAAGAAATAGATTGGTGTCCACGTTCAACCTCAAATCTTTTTAGCTGCGTTTTAACTGCATGTTTCGTCAAACTTTTTTTAAAACTATGTGCATGTTATTTTTTAACTAACAGATTGCCTCTAGTCGTTTTATAGTTGCAGCAGCGCGTAAATAGGTCTTGAGCATCCCAAATGTAATGCCATAAACTACGGCTGTTGGAATGAACATTGCTTGACTTGAAATGCAGACAACAACGGTTGCACCCAGTACTTGAAATATATTCTGTAAGTAACACAGAGAAAATACATGAATGCATAACCCGCGTTATAAAATGAGACTAACAAAGGAATTTACGAAAAATATGTTTAAATTATCAAAAACAGTAAACGTTATATCTGAGAAACAGTTTACAGCGAAATTGTTTGAGGTTACATACAGAAATTAACAAGTAAATCCTGAATGGCAGCATATCGTCCATTGTTCCCGTATCAAAAGCAAACCGGTTCAAAATACCGCCTAAAATAAAACTCAACAGTTACGAGCATAGAATGAAAAGTTTAGTTAACGTACCTGTTGTATTTATTTCAATGAACCTCATCGGTACCCTAATAATTGCTCTTGTAAGTTTCGAATGAAGAGAAATCGCTGAATGAGCCACACCCAAAAATATTTTTAGGGTTCTAAAGACTGAGAAAATTCCTCCAAAAAGAATCAAAAGTCCATAAACGCCAACATATTCCAGGTGGAAATTATTTTCATTGTGAGAAGTTGGAATTATTAGTTTAGATGCGTTAACATCATTCCTGGTTTCCAAATCCACCCTGAATTATTCAGTGAAGTTAGAAAAAATAGAGCGGAAATATTATTTTCTGCAGTTCTATTTAATATTATTTTTTACCATGCTTTCAGCCATATGTCCGACCCTGTGAGAAACGTTTGGCAAATTATGAGCAGTAGAACCGTGACTAGTAAACCAAATGTTGTATTTCCAGCCTTCAAATATTCCACAACTACGCCTGCTCGGATTCTTCCTAGACTACGAATTTCAGGAACTTTGGTTTGAAATGTGCCATAACTTCCGTCGCTTTCTGGTACTAGGGTCTTCTCCCCAATTTTTTCCATGTCAAATAATTCATCAATTGTAAACTCCATAGGTGGAACTGACTCTGAACGTGCATCATCCGCCGTATCGCCCAATTGAATTATTTTGTTTGCCTTTTCGAGAAGATGGACGTGGTGAGTTACGAGAACTACGCATTTGTCCTTTAAAATCCCAAGAATGCATTTTTCCATAATGTGACGTCCAACAATGGCATCAACAGAAGCGAAAGGGTCGTCAAGTAAATAAGTATCCGCCTTGGAATAACAAGCTCTAAACCATATAATAAGCAGTGAAACATAAGCGGTACGTTCAGCAATTACATTTTTTATATATCATAACAATTTTTTAACCGGCGAAAATTCTCTGGAAGCAATCAAATACAAATGGCGTTTTAAGCGCATTTTAGGAAACATTATAGAAAATAACAGTGCACGCCCCGATTAAAAATTTTTACCCTTGAAATCAGAAAAAAGATTTATGATATAGCTGGAACCCCCAGGGCCATAACACAACACCAGTCTGGGTATGAGGCAGTAACAACGTCTTCTACATACCGACCCAACCCTCTACTCCATAATTGAAAACACCGATCTTGCAGTTCATCGATACATTCAACTCCCACAAGGGAATGTGGGACTCCATACATAAGAAAAACCACTCCATAGTCGCGGCAACCGCGATTACACCCCCGTCGATTTGCGGCGGAGCTGTTCACTCTAAGGCTGGGACTACTGGGTATGATCACTCGGATGCCTTGCATGTGCAAAAATTGACAAACTTACCTTGCCAAAGTTATTCTTGCTTTTTGTCCTCCACTTAAATTTGCACCTTTCTCGCCAATGATAGTTTCATCTCCAAATTGTAAACCTTTAAAATCCTGCGTAAGAGCGCATGCTTCAATAGACAGTTTGATACCATTCAGGTTCATAGTCACACCCAAATAAAATATTGTTTCGAATTGTTTCAGGTAGTAGCCAGGCGTCTTGTGAAACATAAGCTTTCGAGCCAACCATTTTTACGTGTCCTGTTTCTGGTAATACTTCTGACAACAATAACATTAGGAGGGTGGACTGCAAATATACGGACGGTTTTTTATTCCGGATAAATATATTTAATAAAAACAATGGGATATTTCTAACGTTCACAGTTAAAGCACAGCCCATCCCTTGGGTCCTTCTGCGCTAATAATTTTTGAAAATTCTGAAACTTTTTTAGTAGTGACTAGCAGGTAGTAGTGACTTTTACAAATGATGCCGTATTTCAGTAGCTCGAATTTCAAAAATTAGACTTTTGGAGGTCAAAACACGCCAAATGAGTAAAACAAAAATAACAAAAGCTTGAGAACCAAAGCTGAAGAACAAAAGTTAAGACCAAAAATAAGAAAGCAAAAATGAAAAAAACGAAAGCTAAAAAGCTAAAAATACATAAAAAGTTAAAGCACTTAAAACACCAAATAGCATCTAACTCAACCATAGTAACCCTTTTTAACCCTTACATTCAATGGATGACTTACTAGTGCTCGGCCTGACATGTTTAATTCTGAAAAATCTTAAACTCGGACAAAGTGGTCTCAGTTAGGCACGATTAAACGTAAATTTATAGCAGAGTTCGACGCTAGAGGACAAAAGTTAAGACCAAAAATAAAAAAGCAAAAATGAAAAGAACGAAAGCTAAAAAGCTAAAAATACATAAAAATTAAAAGCACTTAAAACACCAAATAGCATCTAACTCAACCATTGTAACCCTTTTTAACCCTTACATTCAATGGATGACTTACTAGTGCTCGGCCTGACATGTTTAATTCTGAAAAATCTTAAACTTGGACAAAGTGGTCTCAGTTAGGCACGATTAAACGTAAATTTATAGCAGAGTTCGACGCTCTATTCTAAAAAGTGTGTTTTAAGTGGGAAGAATGGAAATCCTTATACGATTTATCATGGCATTTATTATCACCTTTTCTGATGACCACTCCGTAGAAACTTTCAAAAATCTTACATGGCTTTCATCAACTATTCATTTAATTCCTTTGAGGAGGGAAGTAATCCCAATTACCAGTTTCTAACAGAATTTAAGTTTTATCGCGCTCGTTAACGCATTCACTTTGCACGTTTCTTATCGCATTTTGTTTGCACATTCTGCTTGCACATTTATGTCGCCAATTTACTAGACGATTTCGTTGTCGCATTTTGTTTGCACACTCTGTTTGCACATTTATTTTGCACATTTGTTAGCTGATTTTGTTTACAATTTTTGTTTGCACATTCTGTTTGCACAAATATTTACACATTTGTTTAGGCATTTTGTTCGTACATCCTGTTTGTAGAATTGTTTTGCACATTTGGTAACGGATTTTGTTTTGTCTTCGCTAACAGATTTGTTTGCAGATTTGTTTACAATTTTGTTGTTTGACTTTTTCTGCACATTTGTTTCCACAATATTGGCAGATTTTATTTGCGAATTTCAAAGCATATTTTGATTGTTTGCGCATTTTGTTTGCACAATTATTTAAATGTGGGCTTGAGCTTTGTTGCAAAATTCGGTTGCACATTACGAGAGGAATATTATCCTTGCAACATTTGTTTGTAATTAGTTTGCATTGTCTTTGCTGCTGCCCTCAAATTCCTTCGACATTGTGATTTTTGTCTGCGCGTAGCCATTTTGCACATATAGTGCTTTGACTATCGAACTGTTTATTTTACGAGTATATAAACCAAGTTTGACACTTCAAGTTTAATACTATAATAAAACAAGGACCAAATTGAACAAAGCAAATTCGCACTCGTAATGCGCAAACAAATTTGCATCAAAGTTCAAGCGAATATTAAACCAATTATGCACACCAAATTTAGAGGAAAATAGCTAAGAACATGCAAACAGAATCTGCCATATAATGTGCACACAAACGTGCAAAGTCTTCTAACAAATTTGCAAAAAAAGCTGCTAACAAATTTGCAAAATAAATGTGCAAACAAATCTTTTAGCAACGACACAAACAAAATCAGCTAACAGATGTGCGAAATAACTCTGCAAACAGAATGTGCAACCAAATTGCGTAAACAAAAACTGCTAACAAATTTGCAAAATAAATGTGCAAACAAATCTTTTAGCAATGGCACAAACAAAATCAGCTAACAAATGTGCAAAATAAATCTGCAAACAGAAGTGCAAACAGAATGTACAGCCAAAATGCCTAAACAAAATCAACTAACAAATTTGCAAAATAAATGTGCAAACAGAATCTGCAACCAAATTGCGTAAATAAAATCAGCTAATACATGTGCAAAATAAATGCAAATTGAAAGTGCAAACAAAATCTGCTAACAAACGTGCAAAGTGAATGTGTAAACTAGCGCAAAACTTGCATTTATTTTCTGTTGAAAACTGCTAATTGGAATTGTTTGCCTGCTCAAAGGAATTAAAAGAATATTTGATGAAATTAATGTAAGATTTTTGAAAGGTTCTACAAGGATCATCAGAAAACCTGGAAAACGCCACGATAAATCGCATTAGGATTTCAAAATTTCCCACCAAAAAACAAACTTTTTTTAAAATTGAGCGTTGAACATTACTGGTAATTTACGTTTAATCATTCATGACAAAGACTACTTTGGCCAAGTTTAAGATTTTTCAGAATTAAACAAGCCTAGTCGTAGTGAGCCTATATCTACTGCTATGGAGGCCAACGGTATTCTCTCAATTTGTAAAGAGTTTGTTCAGGCATACATAGAACCCATTTCGCAACCCCTGCCTAGAGTCATGTGGAAGTTGTGCCCCGTAGACTCTGGCAAAGCCAAGTTGCTTAAAGGGTGGAAAGTATGTTGAAAGTGCCAAGCAAACGGGGTCAAATGCCAATTTCAGGTCGACATTTGAAAGCAAAATAACAGAAAATTAAGGGTTATATACCAGAACTTAGAGTTTCACGAAATTCGTGTTTTTTCTAACTTAGCGTGCAGGATCCTCCAACTCCTGATTTAATTTTGTGAACGTTGAGTCATAAAAATCAAGGGTGAATAAAGATCATGTGTGAATTTTGTGATGAATTTTATGAGGACTTTAAAAATTTGGAACGAAAAATCAAATTTTGAATGTCGCGCCATTGTTTTTGAATGGCGTGACTGAAATAAACAATTTAATTGATTTTTAAATGTTAACCCGCCAGTACTTTTAAAAAATCATTAATACAGAAAAATTAGTTTGCCGTCAAAGTTTCAAATATTTCTGAACTTATCCGGTAAAATAGAAAGCGGGTTAGATACGCATTAATTTAAAACATGTATCAAACAAAAAGTTCAACGGTTTTGGTCCCTTACTTTTCCGGAACCAACTGAACCAATAGCTCCAATAAGTTCACCACTCCTGGCAGAAAAGCTGAGATCACGAATTACCAATTTTGAAGCCGGGTTCCACCGAATGGTTACATTTTTCACGTCAATTTTTGTGTCGAACGAGGAATTATGTTCAATTTTCTTTGGCAATTTTTCTTCTAAAAGAAGAAATACCTAAAATAAAATCAATTTCAATTACATTATTGTCTCATTGATATCAAAATCGTCAGATTCTTCGGAATTAAATTCATTAAACCGTGCAAACGTTGTGAACATGTGATTAGCAATGGTTGAAGGAAAGGTTAAACCCAGCTTCATAAGGGTGACTGAGGCTAGTGACAGATTGATAGTTATAGTTGTAATGTTGGCAAGAATTTTTCAGAAATTTTTTCGTTGTGTAGTGTACCGGGAGTTAGTCGGACCCAGGAAGCTAGAGAGAAACAACTTTTATACTAAATTACAATAGTACCCCACACCCTTTAGTAGGGCTTTGGGCCCACTGAAGGAAGCCCGAGAACTAACTACAAGTTTGAATTTTAAAGGCGGCAAAACAGTTCCCAATTCCTAAGTTCTCAGTTTCAAATCAATTATTTGCGATTTAAATAGTAAAATAACTAATTGTACTTACCATTGAGTTCATAAAATCTTGTAAATTAATTAATATTGTATTATATTGTATTATTATCATAAACAAAACATTTGCTAGGGTTAACAAATCCCGAAGAATCCAAACACAACCCCAAAACTAAACCCAATACTTTAATTCAACCATAATCCAAAAAATGCCACTACAATTATCATAATAGCACCCGCCCCTAACATTAGGCTAAAAAATTTCGCCGCGAATAACTTATTATTTATATTTCTTTATAGGATTACGCTTTGACGTTATTTTTTGGAGAGAAACTAATTTTTGTGACATTTTGAAAGTTGGGGTTCATAAACCTTACGACCGAATTTGAATTTGTTTTCTGTTACAAAAAGTAAAGGTTGTGAACGGGTTCACTGTAGCGTACGGTTGACCTGGCTCAAACTTTAAGGTCATCAGGGTTTTCTACAAAAATAAAAGAAATGACCTCTACAGAAGTTGGTTGCATCTCATTCAGACTAACAATATTGTTGTGACCTATTGAAATTTTACCTCGCCTTCGAAGCGAACTTAAAAATGATAAAACGACATAGTTTTTCGATAATATTTGTTGCCACTACTTCATGATATGGTAATGTTTTGTCTGTCTGCCAAATCTTGGTTCATCTTTTTGATATACCCGTTTTACTACGGTATAATTGACCAAACTGGAGGCCGAAATCACAACATGCCGCGGGCATGTTGTCCACCCGGCACAACATGCTGCGAGCGCGCATGTTCCGCAGCCTGCGTGTTGTGCCAGCGACAAAAGACGCACGCACAGCTGGATGTGGCCGGGCACATCCGCGTGTTTTGCCCGCGGCCAGCGGGTCGCGGGCAACCAGCGAGCGAAACAAGCTGGTTGGCTAGTCTTGTATTATAATTTAATTGGTCATACAATTAATAAATGAAGTTGGTGAGTTTTACAATATTTCTGGATGAGCTGGATTAGCTCAGGATNTCGCGGGCAACCAGCGAGCGAAACAAGCTGGTTGGCTAGTCTTGTATTATAATTTAATTGGTCATACAATTAATAAATGAAGTTGGTGAGTTTTACAATATTTCTGGATGAGCTGGATTAGCTCAGGATAAATCCTGATTTTATAAATGTTATAATGGTTAGGCTGAGTGCCATTTCTACGAATCTTTGGAAAAGTAGTTGCTATACGGGCCAATTTCATGAGCTCAAAAGTAGAAGCTTGTTTCTATTTCAATGTTCTTCCTTTCTCATTTAATTCCGAGATGGGACCATTAATGAAAAAAAATTCTCAATTAAATCAAAAAAAGTTTAGCGCTTAATATTACTACCTGAATTCTTTTTATTGAAGTTATCATTTCAGCTAAATGTGATGTGCCAATCGGAAATTGCATATTAATGCTTACTCCAACCACATTGAAATCTCAATTAAATCAACAAAAAGTTTAGCGCTTAATATTACTACCTGAATTCTTTTTATTGAAGTTATCATTTCAGCTAAATGTGATGTGCCAATCGGAAATTGCATATTAATGCTTACTCCAACCACATTGAATACAGCAATAACTACAAAAACCTAGTAAGAAAATAAAATTCTATACTGTGATGCCTTGGATATAAAAAGCTTCTCTGCGAAAACGATTTACATTGATACCTTATACCGTAACAAAACCTACCGTATCTGCAGTTAGAGAATTCCCCAGCAGTATAAAAACTACGAACGTGAGAAGTACGTTTATTTTGGTGGCAATATCAAATATACTGTTTACCATAGCCAGTAATTTAGTTCGTTTTAGTATCGTTACTGTTTCACTTCTGAAAAACAAGTCAGTGGTTAGTTAATTAACAATAACTTTAATTATTACAATGTAGTTAATTCGACATACTTTCGCGCATCTCCAAGTGCTTTCACGTACTCAGCCTCTAATAACAATAGTTTCACAAGAAACAATCCAGTTATCACTTCTGAAGTCATTCGTAATCTTTTATCGGTTCTTTTTGCAGTCTCCCTTCGTAAATTCGACGAAGATGGTGCGTAACCTAGAACTTATTTAAAAAAATTACATTGTGATAAAAATTATTTTAATAGTGCCAGGCGCTAGTCTAACAAGGGAACATACGTATAGGAACGGCGCCAATCATGACCATTTTTATGTATGCTATGCACCCATCATAATTAAGATTTTACATGGTGAAATTAGCTGCTGAT
>JABASL010001728.1:0-10152 GCA_019775825.1 Neanura muscorum
GCCGTCGAAACGCCTCTGGGGTTTCCGAGATTGTTGTTTAATTTGTTGAGCTGGGTGTGGAGATGATGGGCAAGGTCTTTGGCAGTAAAATAGATACATAGTAACGAATGTGTTTCCTTAAAAAGAACCGTGATTAATCTACAAATTAAGAATATATTCACAACTCTTGGGAGTATGAAAACTCAAAAACCATTGAAGACCACATTGCCTATAGTCACCTGTATTTGAAATTCTCTGTCCACCGAGTTTTGATTCAATCCCGAAGAAATGTGAATCTGGTTTATATTCTTTAAGGTTCCTCGTACGAGCTGCGGGCATTCCTTTTATTCCAGATAGAATTTGCACAGTATCAAAATTTGCAAAAGACTAGTGCTTTTTCTTTTATGCAGATTTGTATCCATAATTTGGGCAATAATATTTCCAAAATATTTTAAAAGAAATTCCAAAAAATGTGGTTCTGTTTTAGATGGAATCCGTGAGTAGAATTCGTCTTCGAGAAAATGAAAGGACGGCGGACATCAGCTCCAGTTTTTGCCATTCCTGTAGAGGATGCTAAAGTCCTCAATCCAGTGTGGTACGTACATTTGCACTTGGATTTTTTGCAACGATTGGTTGGAGTTAAAGCTGTGATTGAAACTCTCTCACACGTAGGCTAAGTTTTTTGGATCCCTCTGAATGTAACTACTGGGTCGTCTTGGCTTTGATATTTCAAAGAATTCTGAAGCTTAAACCATAAACTACGTTCGGGACGGTACAATTTTTAATTCCATTTTTATGGGCACATTTTGAAAATCTTTATGGGCGCACCAAGTTGTCGACGTATAAATCAACTCGAGCAGAGAGTGACCCCATTGGGTTGAGAAAACAGGCATTTACAAATTTAATTCTTGTTTCGAGAATTTGAAGTGGCATACATGAATCTATTGAATTAACTCCTTACTGCAGTCGTGTATTTGGTGCCTTAATTGCGATGTCCCGCTGCTTGCATTTAGTGGCTGCCGCAATGGTATACTGGTTGCATTAATTCGTAATAAGCTGGAAGTATTCACCCCATGATACGCAGCATAGTGAAATAATTAAACTGTTCCGCATGGTTGACCAGAAACTATTTCGAAATTAAAGAACATGCCACAGTACTAGACGGTGTAGTGCAAAACTTTATTTGGACAGGCCTTCTTTAGTTATTAGAAGTGATGTGCAGGCATAAAAACTTCTTTGGAAATTATTATTCCATGCTCGTTGTAATGTATTTTGGCGGTCGAATTTTAAAACCCGGAAAACTGATTTTTTTTCACTGAAAAATTATTGTAGTCATATTTCAGTGCCCAGCGGTTATTAGCATGCCAAATTTCTATCCTCGGGAGTATATATTGAATTTTCTTAACATTTAAATTTTGTGTGTCTCTACCTGGCTAAAACAACGGACGAGCTTTGTAATAAATAAGTTTTTGGACGGACAAAAAGTCCAGGTACAAGTAACTCATTCAAACAGAAGCACGCATGGATTTTGCGGACTCCCAGCATATTCACGAAGGGTGTTAATTGGCCGACAATAAATACAAATTCGAAAATACACTACCTTGCTGTTGGTATTTAAACTTTTAGAAAACAAAGCATTGTCCTCTACATTGCACCAGAATCACAATAATAATGTAACTGGATGTGAACGGTGGTTTAAAGGATTAATACAGCTTTCTAAATGGCGAGAACTTATCGGTAAAATTTGAAACGAAAGAAAATTATATTGTTCCTCTCGTCCAACTAATTCTGGAAACCGCTCACCACATGACATAACTACCCTCCAGTGTACAGATAGAAATTGTTGTGAAACAAGCAAAGTGAATTCTTGTGAAAAGAACAAGTAGCCTGATGACTGCGGAGAAGAGGCGATGATAACCAACCTCGTCCCTCTGTACAACACATTCGAAGTTCTGTCAGCTGTGTGTGAGAGTAGGTCGTTTACCGATATTTGTTCTGCCCAGCGGACATGTAACGGTTTGGTGGTCGGCCTTCACGTTTCAAGCAATACGTGGTGTCCCGGCTTGCCCCAAGGAGCCCGTGTTTCCGGCATAGGTGTCCAAACCCCATTTCAATGGCCTAAACCTAAACCTGAACTGAAGCTATTTTCTTGGCCTATTCTAATTCGTAATTTTGCTTTCCTCCGCAGATTCGACGTTGTATGTACCAAATTCATGTTAGAACGGACAGTGATATTTAAGTGGATGCCCAATGGTGCCACTTGGGAAGTCTAGCTTTCCTTTTTACACTTATGCGTTTACTGCAAGGGGCAGGTTCATCTATAAAAGTTTTAATTAATAGCCAATTAATTTTGTAGCACAAGAAACCGTACGACCTGTAGTATTGGGAACAGAAGGGGTAGTAATGTATGAGTGGTGCGATAACTATGTGGGAGAGGGACCTCGGCATCCAAAATTTAGGTTTCGTAGAATTTAAAAGCAAGAAAAATAACGTAATTCGTCATAATCACGTAAGTTGAAAAAATAAAGAGGTAGAAAATTCCTTTTGCATGTTTTTCAAATTGTTGGAAGTTATGTGAAACTTTTCAAATTGGTAAAATGAATGACAATAATTGTTGTTGTCTCCCTACCACAGTTGTTCGTGACTAGTACCGCAAAGAAGAATTGGTCCAGTGGTTAAGACATTATGTCTCTCGACTGGCCAATAATCTGACAATAGAGATACACAGTTTGCAGAATGTCATCCATAAAGATTCAGCAGAAACTTTGGTGATTAGTGTGCACACTAACTCTAATCATCCCGATAAAAAATTGCTCTCATGCTCAAGCTGACTGGCAGAGTAACTAACAGAACTCTAATGTGAAACTTTTCAAATTGGTAAAATGAATGACAATAATTGTTGTTGTCTCCCTACCACGGTTGTTCGTGACTAGTACCGCAAAGAAGAATTGGTCAAGTGGTTAAGACATTATGTCTCTCCACTGGCCAATCTGACAGTAGAGATACACAGTTTGCAGAATGTCATCCATAAAGATTCAGCAGAAACTTTGGTGATTAGTGTGCACAGTAACTCTAATCAGCCCGATAAAAAATTGCTATAGGATGATAAGCTCTCATGCTCAAGCTGACTGTCAGAGTAACTAACAGAAGTATGTGTGAAGAGGCGCTTTAGGTACTCAGTTCAGGCAGATGCTGGACAATCTCAAGAGATTGATGGCTTGGGAGCGTAAATCCATCAAGGAGTTCCTCCTGGAAAATTCCGTACTCTCTCCCCTGAAACACCTTTGGGGTCCTAGTTGTTTGTATTCAAACTAACTTATCTAGATATCCTTGATCGGGCGTGGAGATGACGGGGAGGTCTTTGGCAGTGTATCCAAAATGAAGCTACTGCAATGGGCCCGCTTGTGGCCTGAGCGGTTTGGTTGAAACACCCCTCCATCAAAATACATACATACAACTAGCACCACATTCCCTTCTCCTTAAAAATGTGTAATCGTCATTTACTTGGTCCAGTTGCAGTTTACATTTTGTAATTGTCACATTGACCCTTGATTACTGCCTCAACTATAATTTAGACAATCTCAAGAGATTGATGGCATGGGAGCGTAAATCTATCAAGGAGTTCATCATCATCCTGAAAAATTCCTTACTCTCTCGACTGAAACACCTTTGGGGTCCTGTAGATGGTTGTTTGTATTCAAACTGACTTATCTAGATATCCTTGATCGGGCGTGGAGATCACGGGGAGGTCTTTGGCAGTGTATCCAAAATGAAGCTACTGCAATGAGCCCGCTTGTGGCCTGAGCGGTTTGGTTGAAACACCCCTCCATCAAAATACATACATAGAACTAGCACCACATTCCCTTCTCCTTAAAAATGTGTAATCGTCATTTACTTGGTCCAGTTGCAGTTTACATTTTGTGTTCGCCACATTGACCCTTGATTACTGCCTCAACTATAATTTAAAGTGGGGTCTATCTACGTGTACTCACTTCGAACTTGGTATAAGCATTTGAGATTTTACTAGAAGGGCGTTCCGGATGCAATATTTCAATTCCTATACCCAATTTCTCATGTAGACTGCTAATTGTCCACCCGACTAACAATATAAGTGACCTTGAGAAGAAAGTGTAAACTGGCATTCCAAATGCTACAAAGCACCACAATGCTACATGTATAGCGGAACGATTCAACTCTTCCGTTCTTTTGCTCAAAAATAAATTAGGGGCAAGTTGGTCCAGGACCTCGGCATCCAAAATTTAGGTTTCGTAGAATTTAAAAGCAAGAAAAATAACGTATTCGTCATAATCACGTAAGTTTAAAAAATAAAGAGGTAGAAAATTCCTTTTGCATGTTTTTGAAATTGTTGGAAGTTATGTGAAACTTTTCAAATTGGTAAAATGAATGACAAAAATTGTTGTTGTCTCCCTACCACAGTTGTTCGTACCGCAAAGAAGAATTGGTCCAGTGGTTAAGACATTATGTCTCTCCACTGGGCAATCTGACAATAGAGATACGCAGTTCGCAGAAGTGACCTTGAGAAGAAAGTGTAAACTGGCATTCCAAATGCTACAAAGCACAACAATGCTACTTGTATAGCGGAACGATTCAACTCTTCCGTTCTTTTGCTCAAAAATAAATTAGGGGCAAGTTGGTCCAGGGGTTAAAATACAACTTCGCTCCACTGGTCGACACAGGAATAGCAAAAAAGTTTCAGATAATCAGTTGGAAGACTCAGCAAAAACAGTGACTTTGCTCATTGGTATGCAAACTAAACCCTTGAAGAAATTGTCATTTGGTGATAATCTCTGATGTCAAGAAGACTGGCAGAGTAAGTTGGTCCAGGGGTTAAAATACCACGTCGCTCCACTGGTCGACACAGGAATAGCAAAAAAGTTTCAGATAATCAGTTGGAAGACTCAGCAAAAACAGCGACTTTGCTCATTGGTATGCAAACTAAACCCTTGAAGAAATTGTCATTTGGTGATAATCTCTGATGTCAAGAAGACTGGTAGAGTAACAACAGAACTGTGTTGAGAGACGGGGTAGTTTTTTTTCGGGACTCATGCTAGGGAATCTTTTATTGATGCATGAGCAGTGAATCCAAGAAGGAGGTCCGGAAGATTCTTTACTCGCTCCGTTGAAACACCGTGGGTAGTTGGAGACAATTGATCTTCCCTGGTTGGACATCCGGATTGGGTGTGTGGATGATAGTAAGGATCTTCGCAGTAAACCTAAACATAAACCAACTGGATAAGTCCCTAATGTCACGGCCAATTTAGGCTCGCACAAAGAAGAACAATTTACTCTCGTTTTCCTACGGGGAATAAACAACTCTAGGGTAGTGGCCCTGTGGCGAAAATATGGACGGCATAAGGCCTTAAACTTACTGTCATGATCCAAAGTACAATGTCACTTTTTACACAGAAGGAGTTGACCCAGGTCAACGAAATTCAATAGTGAATCGATTCAGACCTTCCAGATCTCACACAATCATACGCTTTGGAAATTGGTTTAGTGGTTCCTGAGAACCATGGGTCTACAGACGACAGACAGACGACAGACAGACACCAGACGACAGACCGGACACGTACATTTACATAAAGTATCGCTTACGATACTTAATAAACAACTCTAGGGTAGTGGCCCTGTGGCGAAAATATGGACGGCATAAGGCCTTAAACTTACTGTCATGACCTTGAGGTACAAAAGCTTTACAGCCTTCAAAATCCGAAATTTCAAGGGCTAATTCCCATAAGGGATTTCGAGAATTGAAATTGGAGTCATAATATGTGGTACATGCTATCTCGACGTGTATTGACTTGTTCTGAACTTTTCCCAGTTTTTTCAAAGTTCCAACTTTTTCCAACAATCACAACTTTTTCCAACTTCTCGTGCTTTCTCCGACTATTTTCAACTTTTTTTTAACTTACTCCACTTTTTTTAACTTCTCCTACCTTTTCGACTATTTTCAACTTTTTCAAACACATCTTACTTTTTCGATTATTTTCAACTTTTCCAACTTTTTCTACTTTTTTCGTCTTTTCCAACCTTTTCAAAAATTTTTAATACTTACTTGGACATCATTTCCAACTTTTTCGACATTTTTTGAAGTTGGCAAGTTGGCATAAGTTGGCAAAAGTTGGGAAGTACGAAAGAAGTAGAAAAAGTTGGAAAAAGTTGGAAAATGTTGGGGAAGTCGGAAAAGTTGGAAAAGGTTAAAAAAAAGTCGAAACAAGTTGGAAAAGTTTGAAAACGTTGGCAAAATGCTGGGGAAGTCAAAAAAAGTAGAAAAGTAATCGTCGAAAAAGTAGGATTTGCTGGAAAAAGTTGAAAATAGTCGAAAAACGTAGGAAAAGTTTATAAAAGTTAACAAAAGTGGAGTTAGTTAAAAAAAAAAGTTTGAAATAATTTCAACTTTTCCCAACTGCTCCAAATGAAAAGCTGGAAAAAGTTGTCAAAGTTGGCATAAGTTGCAAAAAGTTGGGAAATACGAAAGAAGTAGAAAAAGTTGGAAAATGTTGTGGAAGTCGGAAAAGTTGGAAAAGGTTGAAAAAAGTCGAAAAAAGTTGGAAATTTTGAAAACGTTGGAAAAAGTTGCGTACGTCAAAAAAAGTTGGAAAAGTGAAAAATATTCAAAAAAGTAGGAAAAGTTGGAAATAGTTGAAAATAGTCGAAAAACGTAGGAAAAGTTTGTAAAAGTTAAAAAAAGTGCAGTAAGTTAAAAAAAGTTGAAAATAGTTGGAAAAAGTACGAGAAGTTGGAAAAAGTTGGAAAAGTTTGAAAAAACTGGGAAAAGTTTATTACAAGTCAATACACGTCGAGATAGCATGTACCACATATTATGACTCCAATTTCAATTCTCGAAATCCCTTATGGGAATTAACCCTTGAATTTTCGGATTTTGTAAAAACCTGTAAAAAATTTTGGAACCAAAATTTTTGAAAAATCGGAGAAAATCGGTTTATGAACCATTCATTCTTATTCCATCGGGGATATGGTTTGAAAAGGTTGACCTTGGACCTCCACTATGTGTCATGTCAAAGTAGGATTGGCACTTGAAAAATGTCCCATGTTAGATATGAAATTTTTCAAAAGAATTTTTTTCAAGCGCATGCACCAAAGACGTGTTATCTTTTTATAAAAATTACCATTGAGCAGGAACGGCTTCTCTACTGAAGGAATAAAAGCCGATACGTTTCTTTTTACAAAATCAGAGTTCCCATAGGAGAAAAGTATGTAGAACAGGATTTGGGTTGTAGGTTCGGGGAATTCCGTGCCGCTTGACGACCACAGGTGAAGAGGTTGCAACATTTTCCAACCGTAGAGATGAAACAATCGCTGAAGCCAGTTTTCTTCTCTGCCTGCTCTCATCTTAACTCATCTAGTTTCAATCGGAATTCCCAGAATCTAAAACGGAAATCCTGTTCTTCATAGTTTTCGCCATCAGAAAAATTGATTTTGTGAAAAAAGTAGTTAAAGCTTTTATTCCTGTGGTAGAGACACCTTTCCTGCGCAAAGGCAATTTTTATTTAAAAAAAAACATGTTGTTGGCGCATGCGCTTGAAAAAAATTATTATGAAAAATTCCATATCTTAATTTTGAAATAGGCTTTAGAATGCCTGACCAGGGGCTTGGGGCCCAGAGAGGGGGACAGTATATATGTGCCAACCTTTCTTGTGATGACCCTCCTGGGAAAAGTATAGTATATTTTACATTGCCTTCATTGGCGGTTCCTAAGCTTTCTTGGAGAGGAACGCTCTTTGCGCATAGTGGTTCCGAACAGGAAATAAGTTAAATGTTTTGCCGTGTGCGCTTGCGGATCATGTTTGCACATGTGCTTCGAAGGTTCTATTTAAACTTGTGCGGCCAGTGTTTGTGCACAGTTTGTTTGCACACCTATTTTTACTTCTGTATTTACAATTAGTTTATTCTACGTTGCACAATGCTGTTGCACATTGCACATTTGATTTTATTTTTCTATTGGAAGCTTTTTTGCACATCTTGATTGCCCATTCCGTTTGCCGATTAATTCTTTCTTCTCTGGAAACAGGTTGCACAAATTTAAATAAAAGTATATGCGATCCAATTTAAATATAAATGGAGAATCAGATCTGCAAGCGGAATGTGCAAACAAAATGTGTAAACTAAATTTAAATGGAAAAATTTAAACAAGTGTGCAAATAAGACTAGAGGCTATGAGATTTAATTTTACTCTCTGTTCGAACTCGCTACATGAAAACAGTTCGCCACTCTAAGGAATTTTCGGAGCATTCAAGGAAAGCAATTTAAAATATTGGAAACTGTCCGCACACGGGGGTCATCATAAAACGTCGAAAACTGCGTTAAATCCCCCAAGAAATTTGGATTACTGAATGTTTCCCGACTTATGTCCAATTTTGTCCCTAGCAGTCATGGAAAAACTGGGAATCATCTGAGGCCACGGGTAGTCGATGCCCCGGGTTTGAAATTATTTGGTGAGTTACATACCTCGTCACCTCCTTGTAAGTCGTGCCGGTAGTGCCCCCTCATAGCATCCTAATTAGTATCCTACTTTACACTGCTTAAAAGTTAATATTTATACTGGCACTAGTGGCCATTTGATTTCACCGGTCGCTAAAAGTGGTGTCATTTGAAGGTATACAGCCTCACTAATAGCTTCTCAACTAACATCTTTTAAATTGTTTGGGCTAACGTGTGACACTTCTTTAGGTGTAAGGTGGGGAGGGGTCACAACTCAATTATTGTAATAATTTACACAACATAAAATTTATCAGTTGACACTCCCCATCCCTCTATGCTTACGGAAGATTCACAGGTCAACAAAGTCATGCTTCACCAGTTGTCGTATGTGTTTTCTATTAGCAATAGGAAAACTCTTAGCTTAATGAGCAGGAACCAGGCACACAAGGACGATAAGGAAGCAATGACGTCTTATAATTTTATGACTTGGCTTACACACCACAGGCGTAAAATTTATTTTGATCCCCCAATACCCCTGCAGTGAACACGCATGCAGCAAGCTGGATCAAACTTATTGCAACGAGCGACTAGTGACGAGGCAAAATAAGTTCCAAACAAGGTACTCTACTAAATGTCAATCTAACAATCGCTGTCGATATTTCTAATACGTAGTATTTTTACTGGAAAATGTGGGGTATCTTGGGAAAGCTGGGAAACTTGAAACATGGTTGCCACAGTCGGCAGGAAGTTGGGAACGCTGGGAAACTTGAAAAAGGGTTGCCACAGTTGGCAGAAAACTTGGGAACGCTAGGAGACTTGCAAAAGGTTGCCACGTTTGGCAAAAAAGTTCGAAAAGCTGCGAAACTTGAAAAAAGGTTTCGACAGTTGGCAAAAAGATGGTAAAGCTTACAAAAGTTTGGAGGGCTAAATGAATTTAATTAGTCGAGCACAGTTGAAAGAGTTGAACATATAGTTGGGAGGAAATGTAGGAAAAAAGTGACAAAGTTGAACAAAGTTGGAATAGTGGGGAAACTTGAAAAAGTTGGTAAAGCTTAATGAAGTTGGAAAAAGGAAAACAAATTGACAAGTTATGAAAAGTGTGGAAACGTGGTAAAAGCTGCAATAAGTTTATCGGGTTGGAACAACTTGAAAATAAAGTTGAAAAAGTCGGAAGAATTTGAAGAAGCCAAGCAAAAGTCAAATCACATTAGAAATGCTTGTTCAACATGGTGACTCTCAAATTTCAATTTTTGAGATACTTTATGTGGATTATCAGTGAAATTTACGATTTGGAAGGGCATAGAAAATTATTTAATATATGTAAGCTATTACAAGCCAAATATTTTGAGATGTCGGGAGAAATTCAATTTTGATATACGCGGCCTAATTCATTCAGCCATGTTTTATGACGACGTTGAACTTTAACCTCCATTACTATACGCCATGCCAAGGTGTGATTGTCACTACGAAAAGGTCGGATGTGTAGCAACACAAGTTTCAGAAACAAAATTTTCCAAATGGTAGTCATTTGTTGTAAGTTTCAACTATCAAGAGTAAAGCGAACCACCGTCAAAAAATAAAATTTTCCAAAATGTCAGGCAACTTCTAAATTATCGTCATCGTTATAAATATCGTAACGATTTCAGAAATACAAAACAGCTTAAAGTGAAGATCAGAAAGTTATGAAAAAGGTGTTACTAAATAGCCTTC
>JABASL010001729.1:0-10152 GCA_019775825.1 Neanura muscorum
TAGTCAGTAAATATAAACGTTAGTTAGTAGTTAGTTCTTGTGGCTCAATTGTTTATATAAAGTGTGTAACAATTATATAAGAAAGTTGTTTAACTATTCCTGTAATTATAATTTAACTAATAGAATCATATAGCTAATTAAATTAATTTGTCAATCTATTGAATTTGTGAATATTACGTAATTTGTACTAATATTTCATCGCAAATTATATTATGTATAGAATTTGGGAGAATGTGCTGAAAAGTATTTTGGTACTGTGTGCTACACAAGAAGTTGTTCTGTTCATAGCTATTTCAAATTAGGGAAGATAAGTAATTGGTATAACGTCAAGTTTTAGAAGTTAAACACTCTTGAGTGTGAAGTGGGCTGGGATGGGTGACCGCTTGATTGGGTTAATCTAATAATCTAGGGAACTAGACAAGTTCGGCTTTCTGCTTTGGCGAATTTGGACGACAGCCCTGAAAATAAGAAGGTCATGCGGTTTCTAGCCCTACGAAGAAAAGGCTTCCTTCGCAAAATTTAAGCACCTCATTCGCGCCCTCCTTTTTTGTTCAGGGCTCCATTTTACCACTCCGCAATTTTCACTTTTCACTCCATCAATATACCATGCGATTAGTATCCAATAGGCGCAATCAATCTCCTTGGCAACGCAAATTGGCATTCGATATTATTCGCATGGTATATTGAGGAGTGAAAAGTGAAAATTGCGGAGTGGTAAAATGGAGCCCTGGCATCTGTTATGCATCATGAAACATGGAATTTTCAAGAATATTTGCAACGCTATGGTCGTTTTATATACCACCTTTTAGCGGGAAATGAAATTTGATGAATATGGGAAAGTTTCCACACATCACACATCATCTGGTAGGGGAACGCACGTATGAATAGGGCTTTTTTTTCTTATTTTGGGAATGATAAATAAAAACCTCATACCCAACACTACTAGCAGCTTGTGGTGTCGGAATATAATTGCTATGGAACTTAAATTCAGGTTTGCTTGCATTCGTACTCCATATTTTATTTAAGTGTAATCTTAATTTAAGACCTTCTTTCACGTCGGATAAATGGCTTGTGAGAGTAGGTCTTTGTAGGAGCCACATTTAGAAAACGGAAGGAGTTAAAAGAAGATTATTTGCGTATTTTTTTAGAAATCCAGTTTATTGGCAGTTATTTTTTGTCCTAATTTTAAACGTATTCTTAAAAAAAATTAAATTTTTTAGAAATCCAGTTTATTGGCAGTTTTTTTTGTCCTAATTTGAAACGTATTCTTAAAAAAAATTAACTGAAACTTATTTTGAAAATTGCGCGGCCGCTTAAAAATTTTCAGTTCAAAATCTTAGAACTGTTTACTTACGACTAAGCAGAAGCAAAAAGGAAGGAATTTTGGCGTTTTATCAGTATTGGGATAAACTTTAGTTGTGAAATATGGTTGTAAAGAAACTAGAAAAAAGTATGGCTTGATGGAGTTGAGAACTACCAAAATGTACCTTTTTAATAAAATATTATCCTTGACCCCACTTGCTCACCTTTTGAAAATGTTTTATACGAAAAAATTGTTTGGTTTAAGCTTAGGTTTCTAGTTTTGCTATCCAAACTCTCATCTCTGAGCCATAATTTCAATTTAGTCAATCACCCGTATTCACTTATCAAATTGCGACCGATATCACTACAGAATAGTGATCCTTTGGATTTTCTTTGCGTTCATTATCAAAAAAGTATTGTCTTCCTGCTGGCTTTTCCGCTAATTTGATAAGTTTTGCTGAAGTATTTGCCGCTTTTCGGTGCTAGTGGGTCTGCGGCGTGTGTCGAATCTACCATTTTGTTACTTATTTGTTTCCATTGTACGACCGAAATTAAGTGGATTGCCAGAGATTTTTTTGTTTTCTTATTACCCTTGACTTGGCTCTTCGCTCTTGGCTCTATCACGGGGCTTCGGGCATTTGCCAAAGATTTGAATTATTAAAAACATAATGTTTTGCATATCAACAGGAAATTATGTTTTGTTTTAGCCTTTTAGAAGTTGCTCTATTTGTAAAAAAAATAATCCTTGGTCTCATTCAGTATTGTTAATTTTTTCCCGACATGTGCCCCATTTAAAGAAATTACCGCCGAAGCTTAGTTTAATCAAATTTTGTTTATATTAATTTAATAAACTTAAGTAATATGTTTAGTGTAATAGTGTAAAGAAATACTGGCAATTGCTGGAATGTACAGTAATTTGTCAATTTGTTGTCCCATAATAAATTATGATATTAATAAATGCAATTTATAGAAATTTTTATAATAATTTGGATCGCTGGAGGTTGGGAATGATGATGGGAATGAGGATGTGAGAATGTAAATTGTGGGAATGATCAAACTGGGGATGGTGGGGTTGTGTATTTGTTTTAATCAAACCCGAAATTTATGTCGAACATTTTGCAATTAATTTTGTTTTTTGGTAATATTGGAGAATTCCGATAGTGACTAATTTTATACGCGATGAAAACAAAATTCTATGATAAGGAGGAACTTTTAGCTATACAACTGAAGATTTCACCAATTTTAGGTTTGTGATTTCCAAATGATTTTTCACAAACTACAAATTTACTATAATTCTTCAAGATTAAATGTATTTATTTTGTAGTTTTGGCAGGTTTGTACAAAATTGAATGTCACAGATAATATTTCCTAATATCTAATTTATTAAAGTAATATTAATAAGCCTAACCTAAATACCCTAACCTAAATAAATACTGGGCTTAAATAGTTGATTCTGCAAGATAATTATAAACTTTTCATTAAATTTGATTGTCTTGAACTTTATCGAACTGACTCATATCCATCGGGATCTGGAAGTACATTTTTAGTTAGTACAAGTTGCTATAGGTTTGTTTAACTTGTTGTGAATGCAAACACCGCAATTTCAAAATAGTCTTTCCACATTCGAAGAATTCGTTTCTATATTTTGGCCGAAGTTTTGACCATGCCATGCAAAGAGTGTGCGGGCATAATTAAATTCAAAGTTATGCCAGTCTTCAATTATAAGTAAATCTTCTAATGCATTAGTGAGATCAGTATAGTAAGGAAATTCTGCATGTGCAAAAATATACTTCTGACGCCAGAGATCTGCGGGACCCCGCATGGAAGGGTCAAACCCTCCACTTGTGTGAGATAGAAAGATCCACTCCAGCATTAAAGCATCGATGAACCACTTGAAAATTTGGCAATTTGAAAATTTGCGCATCATTAAGATTTGTAGCATTTTTTCAGTAACCGCTAGTTAACTAGAACTCCGCATGATTCTCAAAACAGCGGAGCTCGAGTCATGACTCTTCTGAAAACCATGGAGTCAGGAGTCTGAGTTCTTAAGCTAGATTAAAGAAACCAGGGAGTCTAAAAAACATGCTTCTATTTCATCCTTAAGAAGTGTGGGTTTCAAAGAGAACTTTAACATTTGCAAGAACAATGAACCCTTATTCCTTTCTTCGGCAGGTGAAATTTTAAGTGAAATATGATCTAATGGGAAGAAGAATCCCTCTGAACTCAAAAATTGATGACACAAATTAAAAAATATCGGAATTAATTCCGAGTTTTGTCAGGAAAATCATATACTGATTTATTGATAAAATCTATTTACATGAATGTAAGAAAATGTTATACGTGTATATCGTATTGTGTTTTATACGTATATATTTAATTAATTTAACATCTAATCCCCTTCTACCAAATTAGGTAAACAAATAAAATACATTTTACGTTCCTTTTTTACTATTATAAATTTTTGCAGATCAATATCACGGAACGGAACAACTTCCAATGTAAATGATATATTATGATCTGTCACCATACAGTATTTTAGGTACCTATCATTCTGTGCTTGGAACGATTTAACTAAAACATAGAGCTTGATACAGTCACATTGTATTTGACAGTAGCATTCAATTTCGTAAAATTTGACAATGTATCCTAACCTCTTCCTGAACATGACAACACTATTTGATCTTTTCTGTGTGTCACATTTCATGGAGCAATATAAGTGATAATTAATATAAGCCTTTAGGCTTTCATACACTACCTTAGGTTCACTAAATAACCTAATTTGTTCAATTACAGAGACACTTTTTTTGCTAACTTTTAGCTTTTTTACTAACACGTATTTCTCTCTAGTTAAATACGTAGAAGTTTGAATTTTTGTAATAAACGTTTTCAGTTCAGTATCATTTCCGAAAATTTTACGCCCTCTCGATTTCATACTTGCTAAATGATTTGTAGCAATCTGTTGTTGCACGCCATTTGAGCTGTGAACGTACTTTACCATTTTACCATTGAAGGATTCAAATTGAAATGCCGAAGTTTCAAAAAGTGGTCCCCAGTTTAGCACACAGCGAGGAATGTGAGTAAGCAAATGTACATTATATGTACATTGTTCCTCCCCATACATTTCTTTAACATTTCTTACAAAACTTATTAGCATTTCTTCAGTCTCTACCAAATCTGAAACTGTAATGTTGGTGGAAATTACCTTGTGAATAGAATTTGAAAGTTGATCAAAGTGACGCAAATATTCCGGCGGAAGAAATCCTCGTAAAATAATGGGTGCAACAAAAAGCCATGTCCGCCATTCGGATGCCTTCATTTTTAGTGGCAACTTTCCAAACACTCGGGTAGTTCGAGTAGTTTCCTTCGGAACCAAGACCTTACAAAATAATTCCTGAATATCCTGTAAATTGTGACCAATATTATAAGCATTATTCCCGGACTCAAACCACAGATTAGTTAACTGGGGGACCACGCCCAAAAGGGTACAGTGCATATAGTCCACGGAAAACCCCCATGTCATGTCAAATTGCTCCAGACGGACCAAAGGGGATTTAAATTTTAAGCCCTTAGAATTGTCTCCATCAATTATGCAATTTTTAAAGAGTTCATCCGTCCGTAACTCTGGAGCAAAACGTTGTATAGGGTACACCCTGGAAGTTCCTTTCCCCTTTTTTATTCGGTCCCCAGGGTGAAAGCACCAAGCGCACCCATACTTTCCGTTGAATTGTTTTAAACCCTGCATCTGGCACCTGCAAACAGAATCCGCTACGCAAAACGTAAAATGAATTGTGCTTGTCACTACAACTCCGTCGTCCATTTCCCAATCAATTTTGTTTCGTGTTAATTGGTTTAGGTAATTTACAATCGCTTCCAAATACAACGGCATTTTCACTTTACCAAACCACAACCCACCTATTATCACAAATTCTTTTCGCAGACGGTAAGGGATTTCATTTATAGTTAAGAGGAATGGATAAATGGATTTTGACGACGATTTGAAACAGTTAACTCCGTCCGAATTAAAACTGCATGTTAAATCAAATGAATCCTTTTTTAGAGATTTATACATTTTTCCATCTGTGATGCTAGAAATGTCATCATTACAATTTGTTGTGGAGAAAAACTTGCCAAGTACTTTTCGCACTTTGTCATCTTTCAGAACCTCTTCGAGTTGCTTCTTGACGTCAAATAATAAAAAAAAGTCACATTTGCTATTTCGATTTTTGCATGTTGAGCAGTTCTGATTTTCAATAATGACGTTGGAGCATTTACAATAGTAGAGTTTTTTGAACCAAGTGTCATCAAATCCTAAGGTCTTTTGATAACTATAATATGAGTTCGGATATTGTACATTTTTTGGTAGGTGGAGTTTGATTGTGTTCATCATTGCTTTTGTAGCTTCCTTAGGGAGGTTGTATCGTGTTGATACCTTCGATACTATGGAAATACTATCATCGATAGATAATCTGCAGCCTGGGTATAACTTTTCTTCCTGCAAGTCAGAAATTAGTAATAATTAATAAAATAGAAACAACCCTACGGTTGAGACCTGCCCGGAAATGTTATTCATAATTTTCTAAGAATCCCATACCCGAACATTAGTATGTTGGTTGGGGTTAGCTAAATCCGATTATATTGTACACAGCGTAGGGAAATTTGTGCCAGAGAACACAAGAAGCGCACGTTTGGTTGAATTATACAAATTTTGTGCTTGTGTACCCCGCCCGCCTTTTAAATTTTCCTTTTGACTAACTCAAACTGATATTTACAAAGGTGCAAGGGCTGGTTTACTCTAAGCAAAGAAGATTAAATTTTAACATAATTTTTGAACTGATGCGTCATTACTAGTAAAAACTAAAAATTGCTAATGACGCTTAAACCTCCATTATCGGAAAAGCAATAACTATGTTATTTAAAATTCACCTGTCCTTGATCAATTGTAGATGCCACTTCAAAGTCACTTTCTTCGTCGCTTGAATCTTCAGATTCAGAGCTTGTAAAAATTATTCTCTCCTCTTCATCTACATCTGATACGCTCGAAAGCTCCCAACTTTTAGTTAAATTTTCGTTATACCCATCTCCTATAAATAAGAAAGTTGGTTCTACACAACAATAGAAAAAAGTAGTAATAAACAATAATTGTTTCACAAACCATCCACGGATGAACACTCCATAAAATTTTGCTCACTCTCATCATCCGATTCTATTACGCTCTCCAACTCTGAGCCATTTGCAGGTTTTCTCTAAATTTACAAATGTATTTGAAATGTACAAACACCGTTTAAGTTAAAAACTAAATCCAACTTACTTGCCCTCTTAAGTACTTTCTGCGATCACGAGACTTCCTCGTTAGATAAGGTAATTTTTGAGACATGTTTGAATGTTTTTTGCTACTGAATTTAGATAAATTTACTGGACAATAATCCAATTCGACACGGTTTCTAGAATTCGAATTGTGTGAATGTTTGTTGCAATAAAGTCACCTGAAATTGAAACCGATGGAGAGGGAGATTTTATAAGGAAATTAAACAAAAGATAAACGTATCAGGTAAATTTTCATGAAACCGAGGTGAAAAGGTCAAGAATAAGATATGGACTCATTTAGTTTGTCCTTGAATCAGACATTCTTTTCAACTTTATTATCAAAATATAATACATTGTGCCCAGAAAGTAACTTTTGAGAAGGATTTTCAGAATTTAATTTTGCTCCATTTATTAAGAAAATAACGAAGGGATATTTCCTATTTAATTTCAAATAGCCACAAAATGAAAAGGAAAGAAAGGCGGCATTTTTGGCCGAAATATTTTCAGAAAAAGGGATTAAGTTTACGACCGTGACCATGACAGAGAAACCTTTTTTCCTTCATCTAGAAATTAACCAGCGAGGAAGGAGAGGACATCATCATGTTTTGTTGGGAAACTAAATTCCCTTTCCATTATACAAAATATTTTGTACATAGGGGATAGGGCTCTAGGAAAAAGGGACGGAATTCCAAGAACTCTTTCATGCTACAGACCGAGTGTGCGCTTAAACAGCTACTCTCCCGCCTTGTTTTTCCTCAGAACAAATAAAAGAATTCATTTTGGCGCCTATACAGAGCGAGTGTGAAGCTTAATCTGTCCCGCTTATTTCATTGTGAAGAGTAAGACCTACAATTTCTTTGCTCCAGTTCAATATTGACGCTAGGAGTTGACACAGTGTAATAATTCTCAGATTATTAAGAATCGTTAACAATGATGGATCGTATCAGGTTAAATTCGAAAAAGCTGGCATTGATATATTTTGAAAACGAAAATTCATATGTCAGGACGGATTCCAAAAAAGTGATCTACGATGAAACTAACCAAGCACTAGAAGATTTAATTGGAAAAACGGTCACAGTTCAAGACTTAAGCGGAAAGTATACGGGGATGCTGAAAGGAATTGGTAAGATTCATACTGGATAAGTTTTATTTTCTCAACTTAACATCGTTATTTCTTTCTGTTTTTTTTTTTAAAAAAAATTTCAATTTGAAGCGAAGGAATACCTGATTTAACAAACATTTAACATACAAGTTTTGCCGATTACAGGTTCAGAAGAAGAAATTTGCGAAATGGAATTAGAACTGGAGAGAGTTGCCTTGGATCGTTCCTTTGAAATTCGTGAAAATACTGACGCTGCAAATGAGGTCGAATCCAAATTTACACACGCAGTTGTCTGTTGGAAACAGGACAAGAAGCACTCCAAGGTCAGGATGTCTAAAATTCAATACGACATTTTGGCATATCCTGACCAGGTGGATCTTGTTGGAAAAGAATTGAAAACTCAATGGAAAAGTGGACAAATTTTGGACGCTTACGTTCGTGCGGTTGGTAAGTCGATTAAAAATGGACGTGAAATTTTATCGATTTTAAACTAAAGTTTTTATATAAATGTGATATGTTACTTATGCGGAAGTACTAAGTTGCCTATTGGAGCCGTAATTTTTTAATTTACGAATTATTTTTAAGGAACTTCAGATGAGATGAAACAACAACTTAGTTTTTGGAAATCTCGGTCCAAAAACAGTTCCAATGACGCTTCACCAATTTGCGGGATACAAAACACTCATGCTAATTCTCAGGTATAATATCGGGGGTATTGTTTTAAGTATACCCTAAAGAAACCTGCATTAAAATGTAATCCACAAAAGGTTGAAATTTGTAAAAAAAAAAACGAAAATTTTACTTTATTACATTTTTACTTTATTTCACATATTTAATCTTCATTTCAATATTTTATGTATAATCTTACGGTGCATTTTGTTACACCACAAATCTTTTTATTTGAACACTGGAATGACTTACATATATTTTATTTGCAGATTAACAAGGATGCTGTTGTAGTGGTAACTCGGATCTCATCTGATGTACCTAGAAAGCGCAAAAGGAACATGGACATTCAGGTGGTTCAATTTTTGAAATTATGTCGGCATCATCATCCTTTTAGTAATAAAGTTGCTGGCACGCATTTGAAATAAATATTAAAAGACTTAATTTGCGCCGAAATATTGTCATTCCGTTATGGGAATGAGATGAGGAGTCAGAATTTGAAATTAGATCTCTCGAATTTAGTAAAATCATCGTAAAAAAGGAGTGCCGGATTATTTAGAAAATACAATTCTTATTCCCATATGCGGTTTAAAAAAAGTATTTCCAAAGTAAAAGTAGTTTTTGTCGTTTTGAAAGTTATGAAAAATGATTTAATTTTCATTTCTTGAAATCTTTTTCAGAGCCTTCCAGTTGGGCCGGAATTACAACCCGCGAGAANTTTCTTGAAATCTTTTTCAGAGCCTTCCAGTTGGGCCGGAATTACAACCCGCGAGAAGCAACAATAGGAATGCGCAGACTCCAGAACCGGAAGTAAGTACTTTGAAAGTCAAGAAGTAGTGACACAAATTTAGATTCAAAATTATCTGATGCCAGAAATAATTTATTTCCAGCGAGGGCCAGAATCCGGTGCTGTGGTCCTTCTTGCTCCACCAAATCCCGAAGATTCAATCAAAGACAAGATAATTGCAGAATTGCAAAATGAGTTACGCCTAACAAAGTTGGCTTGGCAGAAGGATAGAAGCAAAAAACGAAAACTACAAAGTAAGGAGTTTGTTTGAGTATGTATTTATAAAAAATGCAAACAGTTTTACTGATTTCAATCTCGTCTTTAGAACTGAATCCTGTTGAACCTGGAGGGAAACAAGTTTCAGTTGGCGCAGGACTGTACATTTCGGAAACAGAACAAGATGACCTCATTTCTTACAAGGGGCAGCCATCGCTATATTTGACCAATTTGAACCGGTACACGAAGGCATTCCCTCTTAAAGTTCTTGCAGCAAGTTCGGTCAAAGGTGTAAAGACCATTACCTGTCCGGAAGATGGGCCGAGACCGCCACTGGATCCGATCTTATGGGCGGCTTTGAAAGGTACGTACAAATATTCGTGAAAGCCCAAAAAATTATTAACCATTTTCTGTCAAAAAAATTAAAATTTTGCTTCTATTTTTGTTCTATGGCAGCGTTCACAATCAAGGAATGCGGAATTATGGGCAACTCGGCGAAAGTTAGCGATTTTCACCGAAAAATTTCAAATATTTGCTCAAACGCAAGAAAATCAGTAAATGCGAGGAACACGCCAAGACCCAACAACGCTCCAGATAAAGAAAATGAAACAATCAATTAACCAGCAATACATGATCCCAATTTAAATTCAAGTGGAATAACTAATTGAACTTTCAAAATAGATTATAGAATAACTTTATTTGTACAATAGATTGGTATTTTTAAATCTACCTCAAAATTACAATTTTACGTAATAATTATAAATTGGCTTCATTT
>JABASL010001730.1:0-10150 GCA_019775825.1 Neanura muscorum
TTTGAAGGTACCATACAACATACATCAATTAAACCCTTTACAGTGGTATTGACATTGTCTTCCTCCGAAATTTTATACACTCCGTCCCGAAGGAATTGGTACACTCCGATACAATTTTTTGGAAATAATAGTTTGAAGACGAAAAACGATTTGAAAGCAAGGTCAATTGCGTGATGAAGGTTTTCGCACGGGATGGAGACTTCCTGATAAAGAACAAAGAAATCTTTAAATTCTAGGGATTCCATGTCTCCAACCACAGCAATCCTTGGCTGCACTTCCCCCTCCGGAAGCGATAAAGGAATAGTTTCCCTTGTGCTGTGCACCTGTAAGAATGAACTACGTAAGTAATAATTTTAAAAAATTTAGTCATAATTTTAGACTCACCTCGATGAATGATTTGAGAGTGTCGAAATTGGTTTTGTTTTTACCAGGGCGCAATAAGTAACACAATAAGAAGACGGCAGCCAATGATGGAAATTCTGTCAAATATTCACAAAACACTTTCATTTAGAAAATCAACTCGGAACTTTAAAAGTAGTCTAACAAGTGCGTATTTACTTTCTTTTGCCAATTCCGAAATGCCAATGCATACGATAGATTTCTTTTTGGCTTTTCCATGCGCAATTATGCGGCATGCAACTTCTCCCCACTTCTCTTCGGAAAAACGTGTTCCAGCTTCCGTGTGAAGTTTAGAAAAATCTCTGAGAATGTAGAACTGTGAAAAATTAAATTGAATTAGACGTTAACAAACATTAAAGGGGAACCGGATATTACTTACCCCGCCGGTGCTACGAAATAAGTGTGGCCACTCTTTCCAAAGATCCTGAAATGAAGCTCCAGAATCGATCATGTTTCTCCTTGCTTGGAAAGTTCGATCCATGTAACCTTGAACTCTCGCTGTTGGTTGGTTGTGTGACATTAACCAGCTCTTCATTTCGGAAATCTCAACTTCAGTAGCCGCATCTGAAATTCCGCAAAAAATATTACCTTTGTTAAGAAACGAATCGACCGCTTTCATTCAAAATTAAGTTTAAAATGGACTAACTTCAATAATACTTCAAAATTTAGTATTACTCATTATTGACTTTTACCCGATTCGTCAGTAATTTCAGTGAGCTTCGAAATTTTGCCTGCTTTTTGCTTGTTTTGATGCCGGTGTCGCAAGTTCTGATACCACCATTGCACGTGACCAGAGGGGCCAGAGCTGGCTTTTCTGCCTTCTCGATTTTGAAACGTGTTGGATCGGGAGAACAATACACCCTAATATGCAGGATTCAATAAAATAACGTTCTCAAATGATTTGAATTTTTTTCATATTACCAATTTGCACAACTTTTCTTCTTCGGTAAAATCACTGTACAGGAAGTCCACAATCATTTGCGCAATTTGTTCTCTCTGGTCCGTGCTTAGGCTTGTGCAACGAAGTGTCCTCATTAGTGCTAGTCCCGTAACATTAACTACGTGCTGCTGCTCGGTCTGTGAAATCGACATCCCAGTCCTCAATTTCTCTAGAATGTCCTTCCCATCGTCTTTCACAGTCCTTTCGTCGTAGTCTTTTAGCTCCTTTGTCATGTTCTACAAGAAGAAATATTAGTCATTGCGTGGATATAAAATTTAAACCATGAGCGATGGGCACTGAAATGCAACCTATTGCAAAATACGGTATCTTGAACTATTTTGAGAGACTGTTGAATGTGAATGGAAATGTTATATATAAAATTAAACCCGAATTTTCCAGATCATTATGAAACTCACGATTAATGCAGATTCTTCATCAAAAAAAAGTTTGCGCTTCAACGTTCTTTGGCTGTGACGGATGGAGACTTCGGGTGTTAAAATAGAGTCATTGTTTGCGCTAGATGATGTCGCCATGTTCGAGTTTCGAGTGAGTTGGGTAGTAGTAGGAGTTACTTTTTGATTATGTTGCGCTGACGGAATTAGAATTACGGTTGACGCATGTTGACCATGAAGAAAAAAGAAAGAAAGTGTATTAACATTTGTACATAATAATGCATAATTGTTTTATTTAATTGTGAACGGCAACGACACAAGTAGACCACTTGGAACTTTAAATGTCGGCAGGGGTCGTAATAGATCAAACTGTTCCAGGCTCATGATCTTGTGGGACGATGTTGCGTTTATATTAAACGCTTGCCAGTGCGGATCAAAACTGTCGGTTGCCATTTGATCAATGATGATGCTGTAATTGCCGTCTATTCTAACAATAGATTTGACCATTCCAAAAGAAGGGTGATCACCACCCTCGCACCAGCTTGTGAGAACAATATCATTAGTTTTAATAACGTGTGAGTTCACCGTAATTCTGGAAATTTGAAGGATATGTGAGCACTCCGGGTTGGTAGATGACAAAATTGATGAAAATACGTGCTCCGTAATATTAACACTTTGAGAACGTCCGCACAAAATATTATCACGTGGTTTACCCTCCGACAATTTTATGAGCCTAGCGGTCAATAACAGTTGATTCTTGCGACAGATGCTAAAGGCCACATTTTTAAAATTTTTGCCCTTCTGAACAAAAGACTTAGACACCGTATGCCTCCCCTCGAAACGCATTGTCCAATAGTAATACATGGGACCGATCTGCTTAATTGCCTCAGGATAGTGTAACATATAATGATGCTTCGGCCGTAGATCAGTTTTAGACAGTTTTAAATAAAGTTCATGATGTTGCTCGATCAGACCTTCAAGGTACTGGACCGTCGCAATTGAAATAATAGGGCTCAACAAAATGTCAAGAATTTCGCGTAAATAATGAAGAAGCTGCCATGAATCATTGTCTGTCTCGAATAAATCGCCGAATGGGAAGTGAAAATTCTTCAAGAGCACGTAATTTTGACTCCCGGATTGACCAAGTTTTGTGGATTTGATGTTAGAAATGTGTTCCATGGTTAGCTTGGTTGGTTTGTCTTTGGACAAATGTTGGTAGTGGTGACTTGATAATCGATTGTTGATTTGATCTAAGTCAAGCTTTCCCGTAGTCATTATATACTGCAAAACTATTTTCATGTCCAGAACCGCTACACCTTCCAAAAGGTCATGAAGTATATCGGCACAGTAATTATTTGTGACATGGAAATATGGAATTTGATTAAGAATTGAGTCCGATTTTATACCAGATTCACTCAAATTATTTGAGGCAAGATCCTGATTATAATTCGAAAAGTTCGAGTTGGGAGTCTAACGAGAGTAGACGCACTTACTTAAGCTCATGTCAAAAGTTATTTCCTTTTAACAATAGCTATTTGTCACAAGTTCTTACCCAAGCTTTTGTTAACAGTCGGTTTATTTTATTAATAATTATTTGTGACATGGAAATATGGAATTTGATTAAGAATTGAGTCCGATTTTATACCAGATTCACTCAAATTATTTGAGGCAAGATCCTGATTATAATTCGAAAAGTTCCTTCGCAAGAATGGGTCAGCTTTAGTTTGCCTACGCATTTGCTCTTTTGCAACTTTGCAGAATCGGCAAGGGTAATTGCAGCTGAATGAGCATGATAATCCAAAAATTTGATGTAGTCCCAGGTTATCACCCGTAAATTGTGCTACACGGATGAGCACTTGTCCTGAGTAATCTGGACTAGAGACGAAAAGACCAGTTTCGCAAAGAGATTTTATGCCAGTAATAGGTTTATTTAACACCTCGCTGAGGGAGTAGTCTTCTACTAATCTACTATTAAAGGTGCAGAACAGGTGCAGATTCTCCAACTTTGAAGTGTAACCTTCGTAGCTGTTCAGGATGGTGAAGTAGAAGCTGGATTGTTTGTGTTTGCCATGCCTAGAACCAAATGGGTTGCAAACCTCAATCTCATCATAGTATAGGAGAAGGAAAACTACTGGTAAGTTAACTTCCTTAATTTGTTTCAGTAAGTATAAGCCGCAGACTGGAGAATTCATAAAATTAGACCCCAGCAAGGCTGACTTGTTAGTTTCCAAAACTGAATTCATTATTCCCGGAACTTGGAGAATTTTTTGTGTTAGTTCTAACATTGGGATATATTGAATTGTAGAGCTCACTACAGTAAACTTGTCGTTAGAACAAACTGGAGTGGAACCTAACACCACTTCTTCGTGAGGAACATAAAATCCTGAATTTTTTAACCAAAGGTCAAGCTTGTAGTCTGTTTTTATCTGGCAAAATGGGTCTTTCATGTCTTGCATCACTCTCACCAAATTTTCCTTCCCTGTATCTCGAATAACACCTTCTTGCAAACAGTTCAGGGATAACTCGAATAACCTGGTCACGTCTTCCATTATCTCTTGAGCAATTGAAAGTGGGACTTTTCCACTTGTTTTTAAAGTTACTGCAAATTCCAGAGCAGTCGTTTTGAACTTTTGTAAAGACATCGATTTAGTGGTCCATTCACTTTCATCGCTTAACTCAGAATCACATTTCACCTCTTCACATTCATCGTTTAACTCAGAATAACATTTTTCCTCTTCACAGTCCATATTCACACAATTTTCATTCACAACCGCAGTTTTTTCGGACACAGCACGGGTGTGAGCAATAGTTGCTAAGGTTAAGCTAAAAATTTCTTTTTTAACATGCTTCTCAAATGTAGCAAGCCGAGAGTGCCGGGTGTGACAAAATGGGCATGGCCAGCCAACATGCGCGGAATTAAAACAATGAAATAACCGGAAATGATCCTTTATGCTATCCCAATCACATTCTAGTTCTTTTAAGCACATATCGCAAGCAGGCTTAGGAATACTTACTTCTGTTTTTTCGATGATGGCTGATTGGGAATTTCCACCATCTACTGGAGATGGAGCCACGCATTGTCCACTGTGTAGAGTTTGCAGTGATTGAGATGTGCCTGGTGAATCATTTGTGTCTAAGTTGTTTATTGAGGACTTCAGGCGTACAATAAACAATGATCGATGACCAAGGGAAGGAATAATTGGAACCAGATCTTCTCTTAAGTCTCCACCCGTCTCCAGTAAGATTCCAAACGTCTCATCATTTAAATCATTATCTGGAGATAAAATAACCCCTTTAATTTTAGAAAACATAAGCGCGTTTTGGTAGCAGAAACGCGACATTTAAATTTTAAGTCATGTGGTAGTGCGGAAATTGAATCCACATTAGAAAAAACATCGGGAAGTTTAGTTTAAACAAAATGAGAAAAATATACAAAAATGTTGAAAAATTTTCAAGCCAAATTTTTACATCTAATTTTGGTGCATAATGTTCCAACAACCCAAATTTGGAAATGGTTGTCCAAGGAAAAATGCATAGCAATCTCCAGGGATACGTCTTTACGTCATAAACTTTTCTTCTTATTTCAAATTGATTTCAAATTGGTTCTTTTTTTATATTAGTGACTGGTGAAATTGGTTCAAAACGTCATTATTTTACACATTATCAAAACATTGGACCAAATTTTGCGATTTAGTTTTTTCGAATTTTTTAATTTAAATTTTATGCGTTCATGTACCGGAAATTTACTATTACTGTAAAATAAAAAATTTACTAACCTTGGAGTCCTTGTTTATATTTTGCACGTAAATCATTATTTAGAGGCAGTCCATCAACGATGGCGAACACTTTCTTGTACTCCATTAAAATAACTAGTAAATTCTAGTAATTTTCTACCCTTGCGGCGCTTGAAATTAGTAGAGTATGTTGAGTTTAATCAACGATGAACAGAAACAAAATAGACCTTTTTTCGAGTCACTTCATTCTTTAAAAAGGTTTCGCTTAAAATACACTTGGAATTTCGAAGGGTAAAAGGACACGGCGGTGATTCTGACCCAGGAGAGTATGAAGAGGCTCACTTTGAATAGATAATCCGAACGAATATTTCATAAAATTTTTAAAGAAAATTACTTGCTCCTTTCGAACGACAAAGTAAAAATCACAGTGTTTAACTGTAGAGGAATTGAGCTAAAAACTACCCCAACAAGACAGAAATATAATGGATGAATACCCTAGAGCCTTATAAAAATTCTGAATAATTTCTCTCGACAATTTTTGGGATTTTGGATTTCACGAGAAAAAAAGGTCAAGTTTATAAATAAATTTATATTTGCGGCTGAACCTAACTAAACCTAATTCCCGCCTACTATTCTGACGGTTTTGACCTTGGTCGAGGTCAATTTCATAATTGACATTTCTTGCTCTCTTGACGGTCATGACTTTGGTGTAATTAAATATGATTTGGGTTATTTATTTGGGGTTATTTATTTGGGGTTATTTATTTGGGGTAATTTAGTTGTGGTTATCTGGTGGGGTTTTTTAGTTGAGGTTATTTAGTTGCGGTTATTTGGTTGGGGTTATTTAGCTTGGGTTATTTAGTTGGGGTTATTTACTAAGGGTTATTTAGTTTACGTTTAGGTTTAGTTAGATTTTAGTTAGATTTTAGTCAGTTTAGATTTTAGTTAGTTTAGATTTTTTTATTTTAGTAGATTTTTGATTTTCGATTTTGGTAGATTTTCGATTTTCGATTTTAGTTAGTTTAGTTAGATTTTGGTTAGATTTTAGTTTAGATAGATAGGCTAGGATATTTAGTTGGGGTTATTTACTTAGGGTTATTTAGTTTACGTTTAGGTTTAGTTAGATTTTAGTTTGATTTTAGTTAGATTTTAGTCAGTTTAGATTTTCAATTTTGATTTTAGTTTAGATTTTTTATTTTAGTAGATTTTTGATTTTTGATTTTGGTAGATTTTCGATTTTAGTTAGTTTAGTAAGGTTTTGGTTAAATTTTAGTTTAGATAGATAGATAGGCTAGGCATAGTTAGAAAACTAGAAGACAATCTACTTGAAACTAGAAGAAAATCTACTTCAACAAGATAAAACTCAAGGAAAGGCATGAAAAATGTGATTTTCACAATTCCACAAAACATTTATTGATGCCACTTTACGGAAATCTGCGATCCGTCCCTCTGTCGTCTGGCTCCTGACTTTCCAATTTGCTTACTGATATGCATAGTAGTGGTTTACTCAGTTTCAGTCAGGTCAAGCTGCCGGGTTAAATTTCAAGGTCACCAATTGTTTTTCACGGAAAGAGAAAAATGACCCCTACAAAATTTGTTCCAGACGTCGAGATTGTACTTCACGGGGAATAACAGTAACGTAGCGTAGCTCAGCTACGTAGTAACGTAGCTGAGAAACCTCTTAACTAATTTCTAATCTGTTTTGTGTGACAAATAGGACGCGTTGTGGACCGGTTCACTATCGAATGTAGTTGACTCGGGTCAAAATAACAGCGTAGCTGAGAAACCTCTTAACTAATTTCTAATCTGTTTTGTGTGACAAATAGGACGCGTTGTGGACCGGTTCACTATCGAATGTAGTTGACTCGGGTCAACTCCCTCTGTGCCAAAGTTCAAGTTCAATAGTTTACACGTTAACTCTGAAAAGTACCTTTGCAAATAAATTCTAGATATTTATATAGATATTATGTATTGCACCAATTGACCTTTGGCCTAATGTTCACCGCTAACATCAGAAACCTCTCAACCGAGTTCTAATTCACATTTTTGACTAATACAGGCTATAAAACAATTCGTTAATGAACATGTTTGACCACGGCCAAATCCTGCCGTGTCAAACGTGAAAGAAAAAAATATTCCTGCGTAAACCTTAAAAATGACTCCTTCAAAAATTGTCCCTCTCATTGAGCAATTGACCTCTGACTTATCCATCACAGTCAAGAAATTAAGAAACCTCTCAACCGAGTTCTAATTCGCATTTTTGACTAATACAGGCTATAAACCAATTCGTTAATGAACATGGTTGACCACGGCCAAATCCTGCCGTGTCAAACGTGAAAGAAAAAAAATATTCCTGCGTAAACCTTAAAATTGACTCCTTCAAAAATTGTCCCTCTCATTAAGCAATTGACCTCTGACTTATCCATCACAGTCAATAAATTTAAATATTTTCCTTCCCATCCATGGCTCTTCAATAGTGAATCGCATGTCACTTCTTCGTGGTAATCCCTTCTCCGTCTTTGTCACGCTTGCTCGGCTACGCTACTTTGGTACACCATTTTTACCACGGTTAATAAGAAAATGTTTAGAATGTGGTTTCTTGGATATTGTTGGAAAAGAGTTCATCTGGTTGAAAAAGAAAGTGCATGCAGAGAAAAGATGCCAAAACTTTCGGACAGGTGTTACATTAAATTTTGGACAATGATAAATTTCAACAGGAAACTGTAAAAACAATCGTATTCAGATAAATCATGTTGTATTGATGAACCCGAATTCTGAGGTACACGATAATAAAATAAACTCTAACAAAATTCAATAAACCAAATTTTGAAGGTCCCAGCACACCAAGGACTTACTTTATGCAACTTTGTTTAGTACCATGGATGTAAGAATTTCAGGTGAAGAATCAGGCACTAAACAAATGCTAGTTTACAAAATTGTTAGGGAAATTATTTAGACATGGTCGCCCTGTCACATTTGGCTCGTGGTCTGATTGTTTTTACAGACACTTATTTCAACATAATGGAACATTTAGTTCAACATTGTTCCAAACAAAAAGTTTCAATTTGCGTCTGTGCCGTTCAGAAGGAGTATTAAAAAGTAGAGAAAGCAGTGTTATCTTCATACTTTATTCAAGTTCTCGCCTCACAAAGAAGAAAACTTATAAACACCATTCTTCTCAAACAAATATTTCTTCTATAAAATTCCCGACCAACACGCAAGGCAAAAGAAGCCCACCACTTTAATTTCATTTTTTCGCAAGGAAGAGAATACCCTAAACCGTAACATTCAGAAAAATCAAGCGGGTTATCTCATTTAAAACCACTACACAAATATGGTTTTCAAACACCCTATCAAAAACCGAATAGGGAAAGTGGTTTCACTCATCTTTGATTCCATTTTTCATAGTGTACAGGAACAACTTCAGACCAAAATTTTCGAATTTAAAACATTTCAGTTGAAGCATAACATCCATCATACAGAAAATCCACAAATCGTATTTCAGAGTAAGTTGGAATGTGTTTTTATTTTTATTTTCTCCCATATTGGAGAAAAAGTTCACCTTCTCTTCAACAAAAAACTGTTGAATTCCAACGTTTTATTTCTTTTCTACGAGCACTTACGTTTCTGATCAAATTTCTCAATAATATCACAACACTTTTGCGTTGCATGTATGAACGCAAAATTAATTTCAATTGTATGAATCCCACCAAGGAGAGGGAAAATTTCCATTTACTTTTTTCCAGTTGAAATTACGTAAGAGTACTTTTTTTAGTTGAAATTACGTAAGAGTACTTCAGTGGTTCAACAAGAATAATTTTCCTCCTTTTCGTTTTCTTCCAGAACTTATTGCGAATTTTTGTTAGCAATCATGTTACCTCACATGCAAATTAATTTTCTCTCGTGTATTATTCCCGAACGGTTTGGAGTTAATTCATCAATGATATAAAACCAAACATTATCTTTAAAGGGTAAAAGTTGACATGATTTTGTGCCCGTTACTTCCATTGCTAGTGTCTGCATGTTATTCATTGAGATTTCAAAATCCTTTTGGAATTAAACAACCTCTGAGAAAATGGAAGTGAACAAAGTCCAAATTCCTTCTCATTCGCCAGGAATTTTTTCTTAGAAAAAGCTTAGTAGCCCTTTGGTAAAATCGAGTGACCAAATGGACTCCAAAAGAAGCTGTTTCTAACAGACAATTTAGGACCGTCCGTTGAAAGACGAATTAAATTTGCATGTAAATAAAATGAACAGAGAATTGCCTTTATAGTTAGCTCAAATCTCAACTGAGCCGTAGATTTTATTCCAAACCTATGGCCAACCATTTTCAATGATATTACAAAATATTTAATAATTAAAATATTCTAATGTTTCGTGGACATAGGTTAAAGACAATTAACTGGCAGATAATGTATTTCGACAATTTTTAATGGCATGTTTAACTTAAAATAATTATACTACTGATTTGACAAAATTCAGGAGAAAGGTTTAAAAAGGCTGATAAATGATGCTAAATGATAAAGATCTTATAGAAGTGTCGTCGAAATAAACAGATTACAACGAGCATTATTATGAGACCTCTAGAAGGTAAAATTACAAAAGAGAGTTGAACTCATTGCAAACAGATGGAACCTTTGGCTAATGAGTTTAAATGAATGCTTTACTCGGATTAGCACAATTGG
>JABASL010001731.1:0-10148 GCA_019775825.1 Neanura muscorum
TTTTTTTTAAATACCTTAATTCTGTACTGCAGATGATTAAATTACTTAACTCTATTCAGGTTGAAGTTGAAACTCCTCTTGATCCACCGAATTGGGTAGGCAGATGAATTCTACAAACGAATCAGTCTTAGTAGCCATCAAGTAAGTGAGGCGGAGAACTCCATTAGAGTCAATTTTGATTGACATCGTCTGGCTCATGTTCATAGCACGAAAAGAGTGACGAAGGATTGAGAATTTGTAAGTGACATGCAGCTCCGAAAGACATTCGAATAATTGGACCATTTCTGAATTGTATGGAATCGAAGCACTCATGATCCCTGCAATTCCGTCAGAGGTTAGCCGCAATTCCTGGTCTGGAATAATCCCAAATCGAATAGTTCCAGGGTTATTGCTCTCAAATTCCGACATTAAGTCATTCATTTGTTCGGCTACCAGAATCAGTTTACAACTAATTGTCCCTGCATCGGTTTCAAAATCCATCAAATCATCATCAAAGGGTTCTGTCTTGATCTGGAAGTCTGTGATTATACCGTTCTCATCAAGTAAAAGTTGTAGTGGGTTTCCAAAACCCATGTACAAGAGCTTAAGGGATGAGGAATTGGTAGCCGGAGTTGTTGTTGCGCTTGCGGAGAAAAAGGTTTCACTTCTTCCATCTGCACAGAAAAATTTAAGGCAGTCAAGCAGTTCCTTGAATGGGATTTTGAATGAAATATCTGTATCTTCAGATTCAGAGGCTATGATGAACTCGTCAAAAATGTCTCGGTGAATAGTAACTGATGCTTGAATGTACTTCCCTTCTTCGACCGTAAATCGAAGGCCCCGTGGAATGACGATGACATTAACTTTGTTGGTGAAGGAAATGGATTTCAATAAGTTCCCCAGAACTGCAATCTGTCCCACACAGGCCTTGAATTCTGGAGTAGTTGAACGGCGTTGTGTGAGGGTGAAATTACTTCTACTTGTATCCATTACAAGAAATATATAATCTTATATTGATCCCAGATTATTAGGAGCACCTCCTGCTACTGAAAACGGGACCGACGTGTTAATTTCTACGTTGACCTGCAATTAGATAAAAAACAAGGTTAGCCATGGGATTTTTGAATGCGGAAGTTGGGAACCGCCTATATATCATTGGGTACGCTAATTACTAGTAAAAATACATTCAATCAACCCTTCGCCTTCTCCTGAATCCACCGCACGAGGACTACCGTACCGTATATCGTAATGTAAACGTAATAACGATCTATCATTGTTAAGGACCTAAATATCCAATCATAAATTAAAATTACCGTGTGTGGTTTTTATGTTCTATACTCTGTGAAGAACCAAAAGTAACTCCATTCGATCGACCTTCTTTCAATGCTTAGCTTGATTATGATCAGTAATGCCCCAATTCTCAAATTTCTAGAAGTTTTTGGAAGTAGTCTATTTAAATATAACACACCCCCGGATACTAGAAACAAATTTTAGGTAAATTAAAATTAAGCAATTACTCTTAGCGATTCCGTTGGACAGTTCACTAATTAAGGTAAGGTCAAAGGTGGTCCGGTACCGGTTAATATTGTTCTTTCTTCTTCTGTATGTTGTTGCTATTGTTTACATATGTGTTTTATTTTTGCTTTTTTCATTATTATATTTTTTGAAACAGAATTTGAAATTTTTTTCCCGCAAAACAAAGTTCGACTTCCCGCCTTTAAAATTCTTGAAATAACTGACGAATTATACTGAATAACCCAAAATTGTACCAAAATTTTAATTATTACAAATTACCAACTAATTAATATTGGAATTTTAAAATTATTTACAGAATTTTTAATGTAGATTTTAATTAATAGACACTGAACACTAAAGGCAAAATTGTTTGCGCTGCTGCGTTGACCTTACAAGAATTTTCTTAATATCTTGTAATTTTTTGGCGGTTTCGGCGAAACATTTCAAATAATCTTTTATTTTTTTGGGTTTTTGCTTTTATTTTGCATGATCATTGATTGAGTTTACTGTTTACCGATAATAATTAATTGTTAAATAACAATACTAATTGAAGACACTCAAATTAATTAACTTTCTTGTAGAGTTCCGTCATCATCTGGCATAGTATCTGTATTTCAGTAAGTAGTTCACAAAAACATACATTCCGTATTTAATATTCTGGTTGTCACTAAACTGGTCATTCGTAATCGCAATTTTGTTGTCACCATATCTATTTGAACATATTTTGTTGAAGTTCTAAGGCTGGACTTTGGAAGCCGACGGTGGCGTGCTCAGAAAGGTCACATCCGGTTTGGACAGGAATATGGACCAAACTGTTTCACAAGAAAGTCCAATCAAGATCTTCAACAGCACGGCTTCATTTGAAAATTTCAGTGTACACATTTGCGTCCAACAGTTCAAAAATTGTACTCTAATATTTATAACCGAAACGGGACAACCAGGCAGTTGGTTTCAGGTCAAGAAACAAGAACATCTTGAAGAAGCAGCATATGACATTTCTGTTCTTTTTGGAGCCGAAACGCCTGAACTTGTACTAACTGCTCGTATTCTTGCGGAAACAGTCTACAAATACACGACCAAACAACTTATTCTGTCCTTGTGCTTGTGTCACCATTCCAAAGAAACTCTTACTTCTATTTCCAAACAGCTCGAACTAGCTCTTACCAGCCAGAGTCAGTAACTAAGTAAACAATCATATTCCTACCAATTTCCATCATGGGTGTGAAGTATGTCATTGGGGTTACGGGAACGCCCGGAGCTGGAAAGTCAACTTTTTGCAAAGGGCTGCAGAAATTCCTAATGGAAATTCATCGAAGTGTAAAAATATTTAATGTTGATCCTGGATGTGAGGTTAATTTGGTATACAAACCAGATTGGAATATTTTGGACTTTACAAAAGTAACTGACGTGATGCGGAAGTTTAACCTTGGACCGAATGGAGCCCTAATGGAAGCTATCACTTCATTTTTCACAGAGCATTATGAGGAGGTAATCAACGAAATTAGCAAGTATGAAGACGGAACAATTGTTATACTTGACATGCCCGGGCAGGTAAGACAAAAGAACAAAGACGTCCTGGCTTATTTCCACTTAAGTTTACTCTTGATCTGTAATTACTCAGGTGGAGTTATTCACTCTCCGAAATCCAATAAAAAACTTCTATCAGAGGCTTTTGGAGAGTCGGTTCGCAGTCTGTAATGTTTATATGTTTGAAGCAACAATACTTTTGACACCAGGTAAGTCTTGAAAAACTTCGATTAATAATTGGCTAAGTCGCAGTTATGTTAACAATTGACTGATTATATTTTTTTTATTATGTAGATCTATTTATTGGATACAGTACCAATGCCACAATGACGATGTGTCACATGGGCCTCCCGGCTGTCAACTTACTAACGAAGATTGACATACTCTACAATTCCACAGATCAAAAACACAAGTTGGATTTTCCATTCGAATATTATGCATCCCCTGATTTTTCTACTCTTTGTACAAAGTTGAGTCAAGCCGGTCCAGAGTTTCCAGTCGACAAAAAGTTTGCATTACTCACTCAGCGATTAGCTGAAACAAATGAGAACTATGGGTTACTTCACTACTTGCCGTTCACTGCTGCAGATCCTCGTTTCTTTCAATTCGTCTTGTTTGAAATTGAGCGAGCTCTTGGATATATCAATCCAGACAAAAATATACGACAAGAAGAACGCTTCATTGCTACAATGTGTCAAACTGAAAGGGAACTAACAGATTATGTTGATGCCTTCCTCGAGCGATGTGTCAAGAAATCTAGGAAAAGCGTCAAATAATTTTTCAAACATAGAAATAAACACTGGAATGAAACATTTCATGTCCCGTCCTTTTAATTTTTTACATGTCTCAAGTTACTTTGCATAAAACTCAAGACTCATATGCACTGTATCAATCCGTTGAAATTAGTGGTGGCGGCGGTGGCTTAAGTTCTAAAATAATCATGACTGCATAAATTAAAATAAAAATAAAAAGGTTTAAATTAAGTTAGAGTATTAGTAGTATTTCCAGCTTCTCCGTCTGGTTGATCAAAATTCAGAAAGTCCCAAATCAAAATGGTATCATCATGAGAACTGCTAACAATCTGGAATTCATCAAATTGAAGTCGAAAAACGCGGCCCGTGTGTTTCTGGAAACAGAAATCGAAAGGAAATTAGAACGAGCAGGATTTGTTCGCCAGTTAAGAATTTTAGGAATAATTACCACGAGTGTTCGGAGACACAGGGAGGAAGCAGGTGCTCGAGGATCAAGCGCTGCCTGGAGATCCCATACTTTGATTTTACTGTAAACAAAATATAGAACATTTTTTTTTAGTCTCGCACGCGGCACGCCGCGACGCTTAGAAATTGTTTATGAAAATGACTTACCCGTCATAAGCTCCGCTTACGATTCGTTTAGCATCAAAGCGAATGCATCGTACAAGTTCTTCGTGACCTTCTAGAACTTTCAAACAAACACCGCATTCGATATCCCATAATCTAGAAGCAAAAACATGAATATTAATCATTCCAGCACAGATTATAACAAACCCTCCAGCCAAAGTTTAGAGTAACTACTTTGACACCTGACCCCGACCATGCATGGGTGCCTCAAAAATGTGAGGGTCTGGTCGGGGTGTCCTGGATGTGGGTCATAGGGGTGTTCGATACAAGGTGCCCACTAATTCCATCCCAATCATTACCACAGAATTTATCATACAGAAGATCCGCAAGAAATTTAAAATTATGACCCAGAAACGATTACTGACCACGGCCAGAAGCCTATAAGTGGGAATATTCCCACATACTAACGGTGACATTGCGGCTTCGCCGCAAGAATTCTTTAAAACTACGAGCCAGAAACGACTTCTGCGCACTGTCAGAAGCGTATTCCTACATACGAACGGAGCTATTACGGCGAATTTTTTTTTAAATTATGACTGAGAAACGACTTCTGATCGCGGTCAGAAGCCCATTCCCAACGTTCGCGTTACACACCCCTTCGATCTTCGTCCTGGCAAACCCTGGACGTGTCAGGGGGTCAGAGAGCCCCGACCTCTGGCCGGTGTTCATCCCCAAGCACCGGGTGAAGTAGAGAGGGCAGGCTTTTCCGCACAAAATTTCCCCTGAGGTTTCAAAGTAGTTACTGTGACCTAGCCGAAAGCGATTCTCCAAAATGTACACACGCTAAAGCTGTACAATTTCCGGTGTCTGTTTGATCATTATTACGTGAGTACCTGATCGTGTTGTCAGAACTTCCGCTAACTACCAGCCTGTCTCGGTACTGTAGGCATGCAATTCCTCGTTTGTGACCATTGAGAGTACGGACAAATTCACAAGAGCTTGTGTTCCAAACCTAAGAAAAATAAATTCATGACATCTAGACTGGAAGGAAGTAAGTTACATAGTTGAATATGAGAAATATCGTTTGATTAATTACTTTAATGGTTCTATCACCAGAAGCTGATACGATATATTTCTCATCGAAATCGACCACATTGACTGCTGCACGGTGTCCAACGAGAACTCGATGTAAATTGATATCAGTAGCGGAGACCATATCCCAAACGGCAATGCTCCTATCCTTAGAACAAGTGACCATCATGCCGTTGTTAAATCGTAAATGGAGAACAGCTTCACAGTGGTGAATGAGAGTGTTAACTAGTTCTCCAGAGGCGACATCCCAAACGCGGACGGTCGAATCGCTGGATCCACTGATGATCACTTTTTCATCGTACTGAAGGCACAGAACAGACCCTGTGTGACCCATAAGCACCTTTTTGCTGTTGAGACTATCCCTATCCCAAATTTTGATGGTATTATCACGAAGACCAGAAACAATCTTCCCGTCGTCATACTGGAGGCAGTAGACGCCTTTGGAATTCTCAGATCTGCAGTTGATGAGTTGAAGATTTGGTTCACCCTTTAGCCAATTATTTTCTATACTCTCGATGTCTTGTATGATTTTGGGATATAGAATACGGTAGAAACTATGTTCAGGATGACTTCCTCCGTGTCTTGCTTTGAATAAGTGACGCATCCAGCCTCGTCTTTCGGCTAGTCCTCTCCACAAAGTATCTGTACGTACTTTTCGTTCAATAAGTTTCTTCCATAACATTGCATCTGAAATGACACGATTCCATTCCTTACAGACGAGTTCGGCCGCCGACAAGGACTTGGCATCAAGATATGATAAAATTGTCTCTGCAATATGATCTAACCCCTGCTTGGGTAGTAATGTTATAAAGTCTCTCTGAAGCATTGGAGTAAGGAACTCGTTAATTTGACCATGTTGGTAGTGACATACGCGAAGAAGGAGACTTTCAATAAAATCAATTTGATCCCCTTCTGTCCATCCTTCAAATCGCTGGAGTGTACGTTCTTTCTCGTCAAGATATTCGTTTGATAGTTCTCTAGGTGTAGGACTAAACGTTTCTTCCATCACTTCGTCTTCTGTAGAGAACTGAGTCATGGTTAGTGCTTGACGACGGGGGTAGTGAACTAGTGAACAATGAACTAAACTTACGATGACAGTGACAGTGATGAGAGGGTTGAGGCAGGTATTGCCCTTCAAGGTGGCTCCGTGTCGAAGGTCGTGACGAGTGTTGATGGTTGTGATGGGTGGACGGGCAGTTTTCGGTTGATTGTGATGATGTTTGACGGATGTTGTGTTTGTTTAGAATAAATATGGCGATGATTGTTGGTATTCTTGAGTGAATTTGTGTAATTGAGTGAGTAAAAAGGTGCAGAGAGGTTGTTGGAGCCCTACCTTGTCTATGTAGGCCTTTTACAAAGTGAAGGAGCTTCTTCGCTTCAGAGATTGTGGAAATGGAGTTGGTATTGGACAGTTGGGTAAAAAAAGAGAGAGCTCCAACTCCCCACCTTACTCGCCCTCCCTCCGATCACAGAGTGACACAACTCGAGAGCAGGCGTCAAAAATACTCAATACCGCTCGTTAATCCAATGACCACAATAACATTTCACCTCATCATCATCAAACTCATGACCTTTGACCTCCAGCTGTCACCGTCCTCGTATTGTTACACTACTCTACCCGGAAGCTATTCTAGTCACCTTGGGTTGGTGGGCTACCGTCATTCACGACCATGTTGGTTGAGGACAACCTTGGTTGGCCACCAAGGCCCTTTGGGGCTGGGCTGACCTGACTTCCAACTTGGAACTGTTGAATTTTGACCTAGTAATTACCCCTAGTAATTACCCCTAGTAATGGGTCAATCGTCACTGCCCATCGTGGTTGAGATTGAGAACCCCCTTGGTCGGGAAGGGGCGGCCGCCCCCGCCAGGCCCGTGGCTGACCTGTGATATAACTCGGAACTCTTGAATTTTGACCATGGGTCACTGACCCATGACCCTACCCTCCAAGAAAGTTTGAACTAAGTGTGGTTGAGTGTTGAAAGGGGTCGCGTGTAGGGATTGTTGCGAATATTTTGAATTTCCAAGCGGCTGGAGCCAAGTCAGAGCCACTTCCAACCGGATTTTAAGGCTGATTCCTCTAAATCTTTAATTTTGTTTTGACAGGTCTCAATTTTTGTGACCTAAAACATTGAGAATGAGGGGTAAAATAAGTTTTTTAGTTGAATCTGTTCACACTAATAATGGTTAAGGTCAAGGACAAGGTCAACTAAAGATCAACATTGGTTAGCTTCATGAGCGGGTTCTAACACGAAAATGCCCAAAAGAAAACTAGAAGAACCCGAAATTTCCGGGGGGTAAAAACAAAGCTTTTGGGGTCAAATTCCGGTTAGAAAGGATTAATGACCTGGATCACCGGATGCAAGTTGTTCCCAATCTAAGTTAACAGACCATCAGCTTGTCCTTGAACCTGATTTTTACCGGGAGAGACACGATGAGAAGAATTTCGCTGTTACCCGAAAAGTATTCCATGAGAATAGAGCTCACTTTTTTTTATTTTCTGGAACAAATCAAACTGTAGTACACGAAGTAGCAAATAAAACTTTTTAGAAACTGCTTATGCTTTAGTAGGTGAACTTTCGGATGATTTGGTATCCATTGGGGTTGAGGCTTTCTTGGAGGCATCGGCAGTCTCCACGGCTGATTCGGGAGTATATTTTCCCTTCTTGGCATAACTGCGCTCTCGCCCTTTAGCTCTACGATCAAGCGTCGCCTTTCTGTTCTTGTCCATCTTTAATTTGACAATTGTAACCTGGGAAAATAGAGAAATAAATAAGATTTTAAAAATTAAGAAAGTGAGACTAAAACGGCCGGATAAATACTTGTAACATAACTTACGTTTGATGGATGAATAGCAACAGGCACTGTGGTGCCATTGGCCTTCTCCCGCTGAACACGCTCAATGTACAAACAGAATCGTTTCCTGTACACTTGAGTCACTTTTCCGACCGTTTGTCCTTTGAAGTGTCCGCGCATGACCTTGAGATTAAAAACACATCAATTATTACATATTCTTTATTTTAAATCTTGAAGAAAGGCTTTTTGGTGGTTATCAGACCAAATTCTCGACATTTTAATTGTCCTAAGATACTCAAAAATACTACCGCAATATACAGAAAACCTGTATGTTTTGGCATCGATTTTCGTGTAGCACATTGACAATATGAAATCAGTGAATGGTTTAACTCATCATCTGTATTTAAAGGTTTTAGATTTAGCAATAATGATAAAGTATTTTCTCAAGTTACCTGGACTTCATCGTCCTTACGGACAGGCATGGAGCGAACGTTGTATTTAACTCTGAGCTCCTTGGACAATGGGCAGGACATCAGCCGCCTTCTGATATGGGATGGGGCATTGAAGTGTCGCTTGCGGTTCTTCCGGCGCGACATCGTTACTTCGGTGTTAAGCTTCATGTTTGCGGTTGTCTGAAACAAATTAAAATGAAAATGAGCTACAATATTCCAGAACTGTAAATATTGGATTATTTAAATAATTCTAATTCTTCTACATTCACTGAAAACAATTAACTGCTCAGAATCTAAACTTAATATCTACAAGATGCTGCAGGCCAAGTGAACATGAGGTTTTTCCATTTGTAGACGTTACAGATTTTGTACCGGTAATAAATTGACTAAACACTTGGAAATTTGAATATATTACTCTCGACAAAATACCGATCATGGATCCGTGATATTCACGCACTAATTGTATGTTTAATTAATTGTAAAAACAATTAACTTACCTTTCTGAACAATTAATTAAAAAGGGAACGGATACTAAAGACGATGAGACGAAGGCAGACTCAACACTCCAAGGAAAGCACTGAGGTAATGTAGTGCCGTATGTCTCAAACAAAATTCTCTTATTTGCCACCAGAGCACGCGGACAACTTTGAGACCATGCACCAACCACGCTTCAATTCCCTTTCAAATTTATGGGAAAAAACCACGTGCATGGACTCAACTTGAGATAAACCGAAAACTAATTACTACGATTTAATTAGTAAATTATTTAATTATTTATTTAAAATCTTAAAATATAACCCATGATTACAATCAATTATTCACGAAAATTTATAGAATTATACTTATTTGTGATAATTACGGTTACTAGTCATTCAAAAGAGAACAGGGACAATAATTACGAGTTTGTTTTAAAATGCACTCCTAGCATTCTAATTTACAAGTCTTTCAAGCAATAATGATGCACATCGGAGCTGTCATCTTAGTTAACATGACGCTTTCAGCTCTAAATAAGTTTTTTTTTTTTAAATTCTAAATAACTGTTTTCTTCTTACCATGTATCGTTTCTAGTTGAAAGCAAGTTAATCCACTAATACTCAGCTTATTTCGAAGGAAATTAAGGAAGGCGTAAGTTTAAGGAAAGTATTTTAACAATTTAGTCACAAAACAATTTTAAGGCGAATCATTTTCATTAGTGTGCATTACACTGATTTTCATTAAATCGTTTTCAAGATAATCTATATGAAATTTAAATACACAATTTCATGTTGTGTTGTCAATAATTCTTCAAATACTTGGTGGGTCATAGAAGTAGAGAAAAAGAAGGCTACTGAAATTTACAAAAAGCATCAAAGGTTGCGATTCCTGATTTAAATTTCTGGAATACCTATTGATTTTTGTAATATTTTTCCCTATAATTACTTTAATTACTCCTGTAGTTTTTATTAAAACAAAACAAAATTGTGAAGCGAAT
>JABASL010001732.1:0-10147 GCA_019775825.1 Neanura muscorum
CATCAAAGTTGAGATGACAGGAAGAGAGGCCATGTTGAACACTCTTACACTTCATGACCCCTGCAGGTCAAACGCTAATATGATTTGCAAATCTGACCTCGGAATCTTCTTCACCGTCGTATTTCCAACAGGAAAGTCAATTTTGATGCAAAAGTGGCGGTCATCATGTTCAATGCGCGAATAAGCGAAATCCGTTTTTTTTAATTCTCATTCGCGCATGCGCTTCAAAAAATTATTTTGAAAATTTTTATATTTTAGTTTTGAGATAACCTTTCGAAAGCGCGGTCATATGAAATTTTTCGATCAGTGGTTTACACCCCAGAGAGGGGTACAATACATATGTACCACCCTGTACTCAGCGTTTTCAAAGAAAACTCCGCAAAAACCTCGCCTATACCCAACGAACGCGACCACATATGCTGTGGGCTCTCAGGGTAATACGGGGTCTCAAATGTGAGGAAGCAAGCAAAACTTACCAGAAAAACCCACTTCACAGTTGACCCATATTTATTTAGACTAACAAGCCCTGCCTAGGACAGGATGATATACTGGAGCACAAATTATTTTGCACGTTTAGGGTATACAGTTCCTCCTGGGACGGGCTTGTTTGGTTTAGCGAAATAACAAAGACTTGTGCACAATTTTTGCTATTGTGACAAAGTCTAGTTTATTAACAAGTAATTAAAGCTTCATTGCTTTCTCCCAGAATTTGATTCGGATTGATTTTATTTGCTGTTGGATTAAAAAAAATCGCCATTTATTAAAAACAAGCAATTAAACTGGCAACACAAAAAAGATTGGCATGTTATTAGTTCTTACATTTGGCTACTTTTTATACGCGTAATTTTCAAGTTGGTGAATTTTTTATTGGAAAAAAACGGAAAACAAAGCCCTCAATGAGAATGAAAATTTTTAATTTGCATCAAAGCTTTTAATTTTGACTACTTTTTATAAGCGTAATTTTCAAGTTGGTGAATTTTTTATTGGAAAAAAACGGAAAACAAAGCCCTCAATGAGAATGAAAATTTTTAATTTGCATCAAAGCTTTTAATTTTGATTTTGAAGTGAAAAGAAATAAAAAATGAGAATCGGTAGATGGATTGTGTTTTTCGTTTGTTTAGTATTTTTTGAAACATTAATCAGAGTTAACAATGGTTCCGTTTGCCTGTGTTGCGGTTGAATGTGATTTGAGTTTTAATGAGTTGCTCTGATTTCCCATTGGTAAATAACACTTCCGCAGCCCCTCTTGACACCAATGGTAATCGGGAAATGGTGGCAGAAGAATGGAATCAAAGAGACTCAGATTCTCAAGCAGAATGCCCAGAGCCGTCATAGTATTTTTTGAAATATTAATCAGAGTTAACAATGGTTCCGTTTGCCTGTGTTGCGGTTGAATTTGATTTGAGTTTTAATGAGTTGCTCTGATTTCCCATTGGTAGATAACACTTCCGCAGCCCCTCTTGACACCAATGGTAATCGGGAAATGGTGGCAGAAGAATGGAATCAAAGAGACTCAGATTCTCAAGCAGAATGCCCAGAGCCGTCTCATTCTTTCCCTTGGCCAGGAATTCCATTGCCTGATTAAACTTTCCCTCTGACTTCTCTAATGACTTCAAACTCTGCAGCATGTTCGTTGGCTTGAGGCACCGAGCACATCGGAGCAGGAGATTAAATGATTCTGTCGTATTCTTACATAAGAAAGAGCGACAGTTGCGGCAGCGAAAAGACAGATTTTCTCTTGACAGGTTACTGAACAATGGCCAGTCATCAAGGCAAGCCACACAGTGACACACGAACCAGTAGCGACTTTTCAAATATTCTTGTCTTTCGGTTCTCCCTGATTGTGTGAAAATTGGTCCATAGTTTTCTGTGACAGGTTCTCCTCGCTGGATAGTTCGAACAGTACGTACCACGACCGTATCATTGATGAAATATCTGGTAAAGAGAGAGGGAAATGTCAAATAGGACAATTACAAATTTCTTCTCAGAAGATGAATTATAGAGCTGAGAAAGTTCACAAGTTACAAGAATTCTCCACAAAATCAATTTGTCTAAAGTCAAATTCTGTATCACAAATTCCAAAAATCGGTTCCCATACAGTGAAAGCAAAATAAATTTCTAACAAATTTTTATCTCATTATCTCATCCCTAAACCTAAACCACGGCAAAAAAAAACACTAAAGCTGAGAATCATTGAAAACATTTAAATACGTACCACGACCGTATCATTGATGAAATATCTGGTAAAGAGAGAGGGAAATGTCAAATAGGACAATTACAAATTTCTTCTCAGAAGATGAATTATAGAGCTGAGAGTGAAAGTTCACAAGTTACAGGAATTCTCCACAAAATCAATTTGTCTAAAGTCAAATTCTGTATCACAAATTCCAAGAATCGGTTCCTACACAGTGAAAGCAAAATAAATCTCTAACAAATTTTGATTATCTCATTATCTCATCCCTAAACCTAAACCACGGCAAAAAAAAACACTAAAGCTGAGAATCATTGAAAACATTTAAATTTTCCCGCTCTTTACACCCGATAAAACGAGGTTAACAATTTCGAAATGATTGAAGTAAGTGAGTTAACTTTCTCTCGTCTGATTTTTGCTAAGTCCCTTTTGAATACCTGTCCCGCTTTCTCCACTTTCTCTTATTCCAACTCGGTTTACTAATAAACTACACCATTTGCATCTGGTTAGCAGAATTACTTTCTATAAAAGCGACTTCGTAATGGCGATATTGGTGACGGCCAGGTCCAAAGTCAAATTTTCTCTTCAAAAAAGGAAAACCTCATTTGCATTTTCTCAACCTTTTCAAAAAAAAAACCTGTAAAAACCGCGTCATCTGCCCAACCAACCCGGCCACACATGCTGAACCACTAAATCACGGGTCTCGAACGTAATGGGGGAGCGAGCGACCTTTACCAAAAAAACCACATGAAATTTCACCTAGCCGAACAAGCCCTTTCTAGAACGAGATGAACAATGGCACATACATTATTTTACAGTTTTAGGGTATCCAACCCGTCCTTGACGGGCTTGTTTATGTTAATATTGGCAGACGGGTAATACGCTGATACTGCGCGGGTATCAAATCTTGGAAGTTCGCTTCCAAAATCTCAGAAAACCGATGTGAATAAAAGAAAAGTGGAGAAAGCGGGATAGATATTGAAAAAGGAATTGTAGATTTTATTAGGGAATAATTTGATGAGAAAATACCTGACAATTGCTGGATTACACGAATGGTTGAAAAAGGCGAGTGTTGGAAAAAGTCCGCCACCAATGAAGCAAGACTTTGAAATGGCAGAATCCCACCCAGCAATTTCATGAGCATTAAATTGAAGTGTTTGAAGCATTCGCACAAGAATTGATCCAACTTGAATTATGCTTTCACTTGGAATTTCATTTTCTCCAAACTCAACTGAGCATAATCCGTTCGAAGTATTCTCTGCTACTAGTCCATCTTCATTGTCCAATTTTTTCCCCACTCCTTTATCACCTAATCATGAAAGTATAGTACAGAGGATTTTTTAAAGGCACAACTTTCTCCGCTTTCTCTTTTTCAGCTCTCTGAGAACCTGACATCAAAATTTCTAGGATTTTAGAATCTAGAACAATAGCTTAGTGGGACAGGACGTAAGCGATGAGTTTAGATTGGCTTATTTCGTTTCCAGTTTTTTAGAGACATGAAAAAAGAAAAAGCGGAGAAAGTTGACCACGCTTTAAAAAAAACTCTGTAAAAAAGTAAAGAATATTGAAAAGCATTGTTCTATTTTATAAAAAGCGGACTTTTCTTCCCGAATTTGTTACAAAAGTTTACTTAAGCTTTTGTGCTATTTTTCTTAAAAGGATGATTTTTAATCCTGACTTTCTCTTCACTTTTTGAAAAGCTTTTGTTTTTTTATCTTATTTATTTTTTTCAAAAGAGTTTTTGTTCCAGAATTTTCGTAGTTTGAACTGTGTCTGGTCTCGCCTGATAAATTTCATTTATAAAGCCAACAGAGAATTGAAAGTCCTCTTTTGTGGTCCTACTTGAAAACTTTCACTATCTTATTTACTTCATTTTGCTAAAAGGAAAAAAAAGTTTGTAATCATCAGAAAAGGATTAAGGTGAAGGGTGTGAGTGAGGGATGAATGATTACATCAAGTTTCAAATACCCAGTCAACTGAAAACTTTTCAAGAAATATGTTCTCATAAAAAATAGAATCAGGAGGTAAGAGCCTCTTTTGTGTTGGCTAATTACTCTGAAAGTGAAACCGTCCTTGAAAGAAGCTTCAACTTTTAAGTTCTCACCTGACTTTCCAAAGTAGGTTGTACGGCGCAGAAGAGTGTAGAGAAAGAGGGCCATGACAATGCGGTGAAAGTAATCTTCCGAACTCCGACTCCCCGAGTGGGTGACCAGTTTTAGAAGGGATGAAATATGATTCGCTTTGTATTCGTCCTTGAACTGGAACTGAAAATCCTTCCAGTTTCCACTCTTCTTCCCTTTCTCTCCTAATGATTCTTCCTCATCATTATCATTATCAGGATCATCGCATTTCCATTTCATAATTTCCGGATATGTGCTCTAAATTAACCGGAAATTAAACCAAGAACTAAGATAATAATTGGAATTGTAACCATCATTTTAGTAGCACACTGAATCAAGGTCACAAATCACAAAATCATTAATTGTGCTCCTTTCTCAAAATTTTACCATTCAATTTAGGCAACCTATTTTTTAATTTGCCTGGGAGAAAGCCTTCTAATCGAAAAATGTAACGTAACCGTAATTTGGAAAGCAAAATACAGAAAGTCTTTGAAAGCGTGTTCAACTTTCTCCGCTTTCTCTTTTTCCATTTTGTTTTCTCTGAAAACTGGAAACGAGATAAGACAGTCTACGAGCAGTCTATTCTAGATTCTCCGGATTCTAAAATTCGGAAATTTTGTTTCCAGTTTCTCAGAAATGAAAAAAGAGAAAGCGGAGAAAGTTGAACACAGTTTAAAAAACCCTCTGTAGTCCCCTTCATTTAGCCAGACTATTTTATAGTCTGTTATATCAAAATCGAACAAAGTAACCGTAATTTGAAAAGTAAAATAGTCTCATTCCTTTAGACAGACTATTTAATAGTCTTAAGTAGGAAAATGATTCAAAATTCACAAAATATACAAAATTACAAAGTATCTTTAATTTGTTAAGTAAAATATCTCCCTTCATTTAGACTATTTTATAGTCTGAATAAATAAATAAACAGTTTTAGCCTTCGAAACCAGCCGAAATTTTTAGGGACGGTCACTGATTTGTTTAAAATACAAGATTCAAGTAAGTTTTGAAATAAAAGGGTTCTAACGGCTGTGACTACATGTGTTTTTTAATTTTTTCCAAAATTAAAGTCAAAATTTTGATTTTTTTTAGTAAATTGTATGGAATGTAATATTTAACAAATGAGGCTGAGAAAACAGTTGTTGAATCCGAGTAGCTTTGTATTCATTGGTTGAATTGCGTGTTTTGGAATTATTATTATTCATATTCTGTAAATTGATGTTAAAGTATCTATTGATGTGAAAAAAAAATTGTTGTAAGGATTCTTGTTTCAGCATTTCAAGAAGCATAAATCTAACTTATGGAATCATTATTTATTCGGGCCTTGTCCAGAGCACCGTATCACAACTTTTCTCTCACGGACCTCGGAGAAAGTTGGAAAGTTTATGCAAAGGTAGAATTATAGGAAAAAAAAAGTTTGGAGCGAGTTTTTATGCCAGGTCGAAATGAAGTAAATTTTCATGCAAGGGAAAGTTTGAAATTCTGGGTCATTTGGGTCAAGATCAAAGATAGAAGTGAGTTACTTGAGTGAGAGCACGTAGGGCCATTAGGCAGGTGATGGATATGCCTGCCAGCCGAACTATTCCCAATATGTCACATTCGTATTGATGGTGAGTTGTCCAGGCCAAGTTCAAGCAAGTTATGGAGCAGAAGGAAACCAAGGCACAATGACTGCAAGGAATTGGAGCCACCAACCTTATTCACAAAAAAAACAGAATGTGAAAACATATTTTTCACTTTTATTATGATCTAACGTCTAAGGTAACGTCTAAGGCATAAAAGTACACAAAAAGTGAAAGCATGGAAAGTGAAAGCATGAAAAAAGTGAAAGTATGGAAAAAAGTAAAAGCCGTGAACTGGAAGAAAAAGAGAAAATTGTAAAGGTAGTAAATAGTGTGTTATTTTATTTGGCCTGTTCTCTCTTTTCCTTCCTGGGTGAAATTTAAATTTAAAATCGATAGGTAACGATGCATGAAAAAGAAAGTAGAGTAAAAGGAAATGCTTGGCATGGACTTTCAAATATTTGCTCCTGAGACGCCTATTTCTTTCTTTTTGGTGCAAAATTCTCTCTTGGAAAATCATTTTTGTTAGAACTAGACGTGGTGAAAGTCATATGCACTTTCTCCATTGTCTAACATTTCTGACAAGTAAAGGCCTGATTGGGATCTTTTAGAACCATAAAAGGAAATACTCAGATTTTAGTACTTTTTTGCAGGTTTTATCCTCTTTTAGTCCTTTTCTGTAGGATTAGGACTGAAAGTCAAGAAACAGGAAACTATGGTCTGAATAGAAACGTCTCACGCCAAATTGTCTGAAATTATAGCGCCAGAAATGCCTATATGGCCTAAAATAACGACTAAAATATAATGGCCAAAATAACGCCTAAAACATTATGACCTAAAATAGCGCCTAATCAGGCTTAAAAAGTCTAATGAGCAAAATCTATGGCGATCAACCTCTTTGAAGTGAAGTTAAAAGTGTAGGAGGCTCATTTAAACCTGATTACCTCGAAGATTATTACATGATAATCGTCTGTTTCAAATAAGGCTTAAAATTATTCATGATTTTGATAATGTTTTATATAATATTTTGGGTTTTATATAAAATTTAGCCTGAATATACAGAGAGTTTTTCAATGGCTGTCCAGCTTTCTCCGCTTTCTCTTTTTTCAAATCGTTCTACTGTGAAACTGGAACGAAATATTTCGGATCCAAGGCGCCGCAATACGTTAATTATGACAGGCTTCGTGTGTGGGGATATCAGATCCTGAAAATTTGCGCCCAAAACCTCAGAAAACCAACTCGAAAAAGAGAAAGTGGTGAAAGGTGGACAGACATAAAAAACTCTGTATTTTTTTGATAAATTCTTACTTTGCAAAGCACTGGAAGCATTGATAATGATAGGCTTCTGGTGTAAGAACTGACACGTAAGCTTTCTCCACTACAATTATTTGTCCAGGCCCAATATTTTCTGTAGCAACGACATAACGCCCTTCCTCCTTATTACGCATGAGGCTTAGCTTTGTAGAAGCATTCCAAAGGTATTTTCCTTTTCCACCAATTGTTGTAGGTAGAACTGGAGCACATTCTAGGGAAAATTTAAAAAAGAAAATAACATTTCATGCCACCAAAATTACGTAAATTATGCTTATAAAGGGTTGTCAATATTTTGTGATAACCTCACTTCCAACTCCTTAATAAACAGCAGCTTTCACCAAAAAATGTTTGTCGTACAACGGAAACACTGATTTATGCAATTCAAAATGTTAAAGTTAAAATTAATGTTAAAAGAACGTTATTTGTGTTGCACTTTCTCTTTTTTCAAATGCTTTCCCCCGAAAAGTGGAAATGAAATTACTAGAAATTAGTTGCGCTATATTCTGCAATACAGAGAGTTTTTAAAAGCTGGTACAACTTTCTCTGGTTTCTCATATTTGTGCTCGGTTTTCTCTCAGAAACGTACAACGGAAACACTGATTTATGCAATTCAAAATGTTAAAGTTAAAATTAATGTTAAAAGAACGTTATTTGTGTTGCACTTTCTCTTTTTTCAAATGCTTTTCCCCGAAAAGTGGAAATTACTAGAAATTAGTTGCGCTATATTCTGCAATACAGAGAGTTTTTAAAAGCTGGTACAACTTTTTCTGGTTTCTCATATTTGTGCTCGGTTTTCTCTCAGAATAACTCTGAGAACCCGAAAACAAAAGTTCTGGATTTTAAAATTTTACAGGCTGGTCGGAGAGGACATAATAAGGTCTTTAGATTGGCGCAGGTTGTCTGCAGTTTTTGAGAAAAAACGAATAAATTCTCTCAGAATAATTCTGAGAACCCGAAAACAAAAGTTCTGGATTTTAAAATTTTACAGGCTGGTCGGAGAGGACATAATAAGGTCTTTAGATTGGCGCAGGTTGTCTGCAGTTTTTGAGAAAAAACGAATGGAAAAAAGAGAAAACGGAGAAAGTTTAATCTGCTTTGAAAAACTCTTTGTATATTTGTTGGAAATTGGCGAAGGCCGAGCTGTATCAGATGCGAGCCAATTTATTTCCACTTTCTCAGAACATCGACTTTAGAAGAAAGTGAAAGTGGAGAAAGTGAAACAGCTTTTAAATTACCACTGAAACTCAAATTACCTACACTTCAACATAAGACACGTTTGAACTTTACTAAATTTTAGATTTCATTCATAAATTAAAACCAAACAAGCCGTTCCTAGGACGGGCTGGATACTCCAAAAGCCCAATGGAGTGTAAAGCAATTTGTGTGCCATCCCGCCCGAAAGTGGGCTTGTTTGACTAGTCTAGAGGTCAAATATCATTTTTGTTTTCCTTGTAAAGGCTCGCCGGCTGTGGTACTGACGCGGAAATTATTTTAACTTTTAGTATATACCTCCCCTCTTAGGACGGGCTTGTTTGGCTTTTGTAACTCCCGTGTGGCCAACTGCTAACTTCCTTTTTAATTTTTTGTCCTAAATTATACCTAAACCTAAAACCCTAAACATAAACCTAAACCTAATTTTGTCCTAAACCCCTCCTCTGGGAGGGAGAGGGGGAAAATTTTAAAAATTAAAGTTAACAGTTGATCACACGGTAATACAAACCTTTGGCTACGTCACTTTCACAAATAAAAGCAAATCCTGTTCCTGATGATGTTTTGAGTAATTTTTGAAGCGTATTTTGAATATTTTTAATATCATTTTTGTTTTCCTTGTAAAGGCTCGCCGGCTGTGGTACTGACGCGGAAATTATTTTAACTTTTAGTATATACCTCCCCTCTTAGGACGCGCTTGTTTGGCTTTTGTAACTCCCGTGTAGCCAACTGCTAAATTCCCTTTTAAATTTTTGTCCTAAATTATACCTAAACCTAAACCTAAAACCCTAAACATAAACTTAAATTTAATTTTGTCCTAAACCCCTCCTCTGGGAGGGAGAGGGGGGAAATTTAAAAACTTAAAGTTAACGGTTGATCACACGGCAATACAAACCTTTGGCTACGTCACTTTCACAAATAAAAGCAAATCCTGTTCCTGATGATGTTTTGAGTAATTTTTGAAGCGTATTTTGAATATTTTTTTTCCTTTCTTCATCCAAATTGACTAATGGATTAGAGAGAGAGTTGATTGCCTGTTGGAAGCGTCTTGAGGCTTGTGGATTTTTCCCTAGCTTAGCAAAACATCGACCGGATCTTTCGTATAACTTAAAATGTAGCTCCGGAGGATATTTTAGGTCAAAGGCAGAATCAATATCAGATTGAGCCAAGGAAAAGTGTCCCAAGTGGAATAAGGCAGCAGATCGATTGGCATACAGGATGGAGAGATCTGACACAATGGGAATACAAATAAAGCACCTTCTATTTTTATATGTTAAAAATGTTGACAGTATTCGAACCTATTCGCTCTTCCGGTTGCATGAAGGCAATTGCATAGGAGTACAACTCCAATGCTTTCTCATTGTCCCCTCCTCCAAACGCCTCATTTCCAACTTCTTTGAATAAAAGGGCCTTGGATTTATTCTTTCGAAAATTCCATCCTTCTAGAATTACACGTATTTCTTCCACCGGGGTTCCGGAAGTTACTTGTCCTTCACGTTGACATTTTTTCTCGATCTCATTTTCAATGCTTTCCAACACTTTGGTTCGATTGAGCAGAAAAGAAACTTTTTCTGAGTTTGCTGTGGAATCAAAGTCTTTCCAAACCCCCGCTGACATCTGCAACCTCAGGGAATTGCAAATGTCCATTATGAAAGATTTCTGTACTTCCTCCATCGGGGTTCGCAAATTCCGCCGTACTTTTAAGTGTAAACAACTCCTCGAACCTAAACCTAAACCAACGTTCACAAGCGCTGAAA
>JABASL010001733.1:0-10147 GCA_019775825.1 Neanura muscorum
GTATTTCGGGGATCAGGAATTTTCTGAACAGAATTAACGACAAAGTTAGGTTAGAATTACATGTAACTCATGTGGGTTAGACCATTAGAAGTAGGTCCTAGAACTTGAAGTGGTTCCAGTTAGGGGTAATTTAGGGTTACTAGGGTTATTTTAGGGTTTTCAGGGTTATTTTAGGATTTTCAGGGTTATTTTAGGGTTTGCAGGGTTAGTTTTGGGTTATTATAGTTATTATTATTATAGAGTAACCTCAAATTTTAGTCCTTATTTGTTATCTCTAAACAGTTGACGTGATTTTTGTATTGTCATCCAACACCTGAACACAAAAAAAAATCCAAAAAATCCCCAAGGTTTATCGAATTGTCTAAATCCCCGGGTACAGTATTCAAGGCCCGGGAATAAGGGAACACGGGTTGGTTTGACTGAAGAAAGGCGTCAGTGCCCTTTCACTTTGCTTTGCCACTACGTCTCTTAGCCTCGTCTATTTGCAGACGCAAGGCTGAGGAACGTTTTTGAAGGAAGAAGTGACAGAGATCAATGATCTTGGAGGCTGTTACAGAAGGACCAGTGCCAAAAAAGCTCGTCTTCCGTTTTCTTCCTACACTTTTATTATTCCTGATAAACTATTATTATGTGTGGTTGTCCAGAGGCAGAATGGAGGGAGGGGATCATTCTCAGTCTAAATTATTTGCTAGATCCAATAACAACAACAACAAAAAAACAAAAGGATGCTCTAGCACCAATTGAGAAGAAAAAGAGGGCAAGGCAAGTGCTTCAAAACATAAACTAAAAGGAGTGCTAGAAAACAAAAGAAATCCAAGAAGCGCCTTCAAAATCCTCTTTTCTTCTATCCTCCAGATGATCCCAAAAAATAAAAAAGAGAACAATGGAAAGTCTCTCTCTCTTTTGTTTTTAAGTTCTTTTACTTTCACCCGCCTCTACTTTTTTTCTTCTAATAAAATATCACCGGCATTTCCTTTCGCTACTTCCGCCCACTTTCCCCTACGCTCTCTCAATTTCAACATGAAGGAACTCAACTTTGACAGAGAATGAAACTATAGACAATTTTTTTTTAAATTCTATAGTAAAAAAAAAGTATAGTAAATAAAATTTTTGGTGAAAAGAAAAAAAGAATTGGTGAAACGATAATTCTTTATTTCTTTTCTATCTCACAAGGGACATATTCAAGTTGAACCAAGTTTCAAACGTGGTTGTCCTCCTCCTCACCATTTTTTTTTGAGTAAGACACACGGGGAGGATGATGATCATATGAAAATGGTATTTTCAACACTTCTTTTTTATTAGTTGAAAGATGTGGGCTCCGTGTGTTGAAAATAGTTCAGGATACGGGTCTAATCAAACAATAAAACATATGCTTAGCTCTGCATTCTAAAAGAGTTCTAAACTAAGGCAGGTTGACAGTTTCACATAAAAACAATGTGCAAAGAAAAATAAAATCATAAAATGTAGACAGTTTTGAAGTAAAAGTGATGAAAAAAGGACAGATTTTTTTTATAAAGAGAAGATTTTGCCTGAAGCGTATGAAAGAGGGAGAAAGCATTTCGTCCCAATTTTATTTTCGTCTCCTTTTATTCATGAGAAACGAGAGGAAAAAAGTAAGAAAAAGTGCTATAAAATATTTCATGTATTTTTATCATCTTCTTGCTACCCTTATGCCTTCCTTTCACTTTTTTTATTCTAGCCACCTTTTGATCCTAAATTACATTCAATTGACATTGCCCTTTCTTTGCTAGAATACAATAAAAAATACAAACTGGGATACGGGAGAGATAACTGAGTTTGCAAAAAGTTTGTAAAACAAAAATATTGCTCATGTCTAAATATACGCTCTGTGTTTCATCCAAATGGAAACCACCAGTATTCAAGGTCAACGAGTTTGATTCTTATTCATTGAAATAAAATGAAAATTTCTTCTGAAGGTTCAACTCGACAAAGTAGTTTTGAATTTGACGGTTTGACCTCTGAGCTACCAAGAACCACCAGTATTCAAGGTCAACGAGTTTGATTCTTATTCATTGAAATAAAATGAAAATTTCTTCTGAAGGTTCAACTCGACAAAGTAGTTTTGAATTTGACGGTTTGACCTCTGGAGCTACCAGGACACACGGTAGGGGTCAAACCTAAAAACTGTGAGCCACAGGCTTAATTAAGCGCGGTGTTGAGGGAAAGCGCAAACTTCTGAAATAAATTTTCTAACTATGCAATGCACCCAATGCTCCAAATGCTCAAAGGGCTGGAAAAAATCAACGAAAACCCTGGGTGGAGTAAAGTAGACGATGCGGTTGTTCTCTTCCCATTGTCTTCTTCCACGCTCTGCTCCAATGGTCTCCTCCCACGAGCTGTTCCCATGGTCCTTCCCACGAGCTGTTCCCATAGTCTCCTCACACGAGCTGTTCCCATGGTCTCTCCCACGAGCTGTTCCCATAGTCTCCCCCACGAGCTGTTCCCATGGTCTCCTCCCTTGAGCTGTTCCCATGGTCTCCTCCCTTGAGCTGTTCCCATATAGTCTCCTCCCATGGTCTCCTCTCTCGAGCTGTTCCCATATGGTCTCCTCCCTCGAGCTGTTCCCATATGTTCTCTTCCTATGGTCCATTCTCAGGGTTTCCCATGGTCTCCTGCAACGAGCTGTTCCCAAGGTCTCCCATGAGCTGTTGCCCTGGTGTCCTCCCTCGACCTGTTCCCATATGGTCTCCTCCCTCAAGCTGTTCCCATATGGTCTCCACCCATGGTCTCCTCCCTCGAGCTGTTCCCATATGGTCTCCTCCTATAGGTCCACTCTCAGGGTCTCCTCCAGGAATATATAAGGCCATGCCCCCCAAAACAAAACGAAACTAAAACCCTTAAAAACCTGAAGAAACGGAAGGCATACAATTAGAAACATAGGGAAATGCAACGAAAAACCTAAAGGAGGTAACGAACCCACTAAAAAATCAAACGAGGGAAGGAAAGCCTTAAACCCACTCCCTAATTAACTAAGCCTCATTCCTTGCCTTTCGTTAGGTTTTTTAGGGTTTTCGCACTCTTTTTTGTCTGTGCCTTAGATATTCCTGAACGAGGCCACTGGGAGGAGACCATGCACATCGTCAAGCTTACTCCAGCCAAAAATCCAAAATAACAATTTTTATTAAATTTTAAAACAAATTTTTTAAATGCTATAAACCGACACCGTATCCCTGTCGTAAACTGACACTAATATTCCATTAATGTTTCACATTAATTAGAATTTGTGTTCGATCAAAATTTTTGAATTAAAACAACAAAGTATGTATTTTTTTTAAATAGCCATATTTTACAAAAACTCAACGTCCATAATTCATTATTTACTTAAAAGTGACAATTCCATTTCTTAGCACCTGCTTCACTTCTATTCAGGCTGTTGCTTTTCTCCACTTTCGCTTTCTCCATTTGTGGTTTTAGTCTTTCCATAATTTCTCAAAGTTAATGAATTCTTTCCATTTAATTATCCCACCTCTATCCCCAACTTTCTCATCATAATTATCTCCTTTTCCTTCTGCATCCTTTTGAGCAAATAAAGTTCTGCTCTGGGCATTCCCTATACCTTTCAACTTCTTGCCCTTCTTTTGCTTTGCTTTTACGTCCAACAAGGCCTTTCTATTTCTTGGCCATATTTCTACCTTGTGCTTCGGTCTTTAATAATTATTAAGAAAGAGAACCCAAGTTCATACAACATGTTCCACACACAGCCACACAAAACGTGACTCCACATATCTCTAACTTTACCCTTCCCAGTTTAAGTTTATGGCCAAGACAGAGATCCTCAAAGGCTTCTGTAGAATCCTCCTTAAAACCAAAAAGACCACAAACGTAAAAGTTTTGAGCCCTCCTACTTCGACTGTGGTGGAATTACGAAATGAGACATCCTAGGCACTTTTTTCCCTATTCAGACGCAAACAGAAAGTGAAAGTCCCAAAGGCATAAGGAAGTTCGCCCCAACTATTTTCTGTTCTTAATTCCTTTTGACTTTATAATAATAATTTACAAATCCATCCTTTCTCGCTTTTGCACTCATAAAATATACTCCTCTCCCTGGAGATCNTTCTCGCTATTGCACTCATAAAATATACTCCTCTCCCTGGAGATCGCAAGACGCCTTTAATTCACTCTTCTCATAAAATTAAATATCACTGCCTTCATTCAAAGCAGTATATATTCAGATGGCGCTAAAAATAAAAATATCTAACGGCGTATTCAAGCTCCAAAAAATTTTTAAAACAGCTTTTGAATGCGAACTTAAACTGTATATTCTTAATTAAAGGGAAATAACTTTGTATCTATTCCGACTTTATTCACACAATTAACTCTAATTACCATACCTCCCAGACTCTATGTAACTTTCACTTTTTAAAATTTTGTTCCAAAAAATTGAACCACCTAAGTTGGAAGATTTTTACTAAAACATATTTCACAGTACTAAAATTCTCATAAAGGACAAGAAACGAGCATATTTTAACCGTATTTGCCAAAGTTTTCTACTTTTTATGGGAATCCACTTTTACATAGTGGTGAATAATCCCAAGTCCCATAAATCAAACTCCATGTACAGAAATTTTGAATCAGAACAGGAACGGAAGATATACTTCAAATATTTCCGGCAATATGTACGTGTTCCCAAAATACGATCATAGGTTTTCTGGGAAAATATTTTTTACCAAAATGTGTCGAAAATTTGAGAGAAGGTTGTGAATGTTATATTGAAAAGCCGAAGAGGAAACGAATTGTGGAAGGTTTCGTCTAGCACACGCATTTTCTCCAATTTTTTGAATATTTGAGTCGGTTTGAGGATATCCCTCGTTTTTGCCTTCCGAAGAATATAATAGTAAGTATGAAAATGTAAAGTGAGAAAATTCCTTCTCTCGTCTCCCAGAATATAAATCATTTGGGAATAGATGGAGCAAGGCATAAGGTTTCATTTCCCCAAATTCTTTCCTCAGCTTCAAAAGTGAAAATATACGGAAGAACGGGAAATACGTTTTAAAACAGCATGCAAACATTGCCAAACTTTCTTTTTCTCAACAAAAAAAGTGACTTGACTTACAACCTTCAAGGCCCGAGAAAGCAAGTGATGAAAGGAATTTGTGCTCGGGGTGAAAAGTTTACATGACCATTACGGGCCTCCACCCAAAAAAGAAAGGAAACGCAGTACACAACATGTGACATGTCGGCGCCATTTTTTTTGGACAAAAAATTCCTTTTCAAATTTTTTGAAATTACATACAGTAAAGTAGAATTCCCCGTTTGTCACAAATTCTTTGAAAAAATCCCGAAAAAATAGCTCTAGCCCCTGTTACCATTTTCTAAGAAAAGTGCTTGAGAGTGAAAGTAAAGTGAAAGTCCTCCATCTTCCTTGCTTTCTCGTGACATTCTAAAGAGGATGTTGAGACTTTATTAGACTTTTGCTCCTCCATTGTACCTTCAATGATGAATGTCTTCTTCATCGAATGTGACTGACTGACTGAGTGAATGTGAGTGAAAGTGGAAGGGAGAGTCTATGAATTTCCTCTTCAGGGGACTTTCTGTGAATGAATAAATCCCATTGCCCTAACCCATTTTTTTTTTCGTTTTCAGGAATCTATTTGGAAATTCAGTTCACATCTACCATATTCCTAAAGACTTCAAATTTTTATACAAGGCAAGCCACCAGGCAAGAAAAGTGAAAGCGTGCATGACTCCCAACTCTCGTTACATTCCTCATCCGACATGGGCCGAACCGGAGAAAGCAGGACTTTTTTGCTGGATTTTTTTTTTGCAATGGGGTTTCTTTTCTTTTTGAACGGAAAGTAGGTAACTTGGACTCAAAGATGATTGAATTTTGCTATCTACACAAAAGAAAGATCGGTTCGTTAGGTTTTTCTCCATTTTTAGAAGCCACAAAGACTCCTTTGAAATTGGCATATGGAAGTGTGGTAGTGTGAAATTTGATTTAATTCACTCTCCTTTCCACTACCACCACCAAAATGTAATGCATATCATTTGCATCATTTCACTTTCACCACCAAGTTCCTGATGGAGAAAAGTGAAAGTTATTTATGCTATGGTTGATGGTCGAGCCAAGCCTAACCTGAGCTTTTTGAAAACAAAATGCACGTATCCAATCGTATATTCACTTTGCATTGAGCAGGATCAGGATGCTTCTTCCTCCTGTCGCTTCTCATAAAGTGAAGTGCGGTGGGAGAAAAAGCCTACTTTCACTTTTACTAGAAAGAAAAACAGTTGGGTTAGGGCTTTTTCCTAGGTTTCCCTACGAGATGCCAATTTACATAGAACCAAAAAAGCATTTGCATTACATAAGACCCACACAAATGGAATTTCAAACTGTCGACCCTGATTATCAGGCTCAAAAAACTTTTCCATTAGGCTTGCCAAAAAACATGTTAAAAACGCGAAATTGACGTTTTTTGCAATGCAAGCACTTTACCTACCCACTTGACGGAATAATTCTTCTCTTGCATTAGCCATTTATTATGCTCATGAGTTTCCAAAATTTCAAATCCGTATTTTCTTGAAAGTACTCCAGATTTTCTCAAATCGATTGAATTTTGATAGGCATTTGAACAAAAGTTTTTCAAGCCTCAATTTTTCAGCCTTCCCTTCAAACACGATTTTACTTTTAGTAGTTAATGCATATTTTTTTTCGTGCATTGCGATTTGGGATATTTTTTTTGGCGATTTTGTAGAGCTCTATTTTGGTCTATCTATACCATCGTCTTCCGTAATTTTTTATCAGGATTTTTCTGAAATTTGAAACTTTTCAATTTAGTTTATGTTCCCCAGATTGGATCTTTATTTCCTTTAAGTTCAAATCTAAAACTTCATTTAAGTTTTTTACGTAAAAAAAAAGTAAGGCTAGGACCTTGAAGAAAGAAGGTTTTTGGTTATAAATGAAAAAGAAGGAAGGAGGGGTAGTGAAAGTGCTGTGAAAGCGAGTGCCTGAGAAGCAAGAAGCCTAGAGAAATTACCTAATTTCCATATTTTCCCTCCTCCTTATCATAATCTCTGAGTTACGTTCCAAGTGTTTCATTTTTATCTTCCTTTTTCTTCCTCAATGCTCTCAAGACCAAAAATCCAGAAAATTGGTTACCACAGAAAAGAGTCAAGGAAAGGACCAAGACCAAGGAATGAGGCTAAGCCTTTTCTTTTTAGGAGAGAAAGCAAGGAGGATCCTGAAGCAAGGAGGTGAACCTGGGCCTTTTGTGATGAGAGAGTCCTTTGTGCTCTCTACTGCCGCCCACCATGTCCCACAATCTTTAGGAAAGTACCTACAGACAAAGTCTAGCTACTCGGATAAAAATCAGAGAGGAGATAATGAAGAGACGGCCACCATCCTTAAAGAGTGATAGTAAAGGTTGCTTGACATTGGATTCCATTAGGACGAAGCCATGAAGAAAGAAAGTGTTAGTGCCAAGAAGAAAGTCCTTCTGGAAGTGAAAGGAAGAGAAAAATGTCAACAAGGCAATGCGAGAACCTTGCTTCATGGTGGTAGTGGTTGTTTGAACTTTTTCTTCCTTTATGGCATTAGAGCAGACGCAGTCTTGTGAACGTGTTTCTTTTCATCAGGGCGGATTAATTCATTAGGAAGAAGAAAGTTTCGAAAGAAGAAGAAGAAAGTCATAAAGATCCTTTTTGCCCATCCTCACCACCTCATCATTTCTCTTCACGTAATAAATGATAGGAATCCACACTCGGCGAAGCTGGAGAAAACTAAACTTCAAATAATACTTTCACCGCTTTCGAATTCCATTCTCGTCTCTTACGGAACCTTCTGCTTTTCTTCATGCTCTAAGCACATAAGAATCGCATTATGAATCCGCCAACAACCAACCACGAAAAACATGCTCAGCATTCTTGGAGCTCTAATTCTTTTCCAGGGTTCCAGGCTCTTATAATTACCCCTTATATCATAAACTATTCTGATTGGTTCGTGGGCTCCAGCTCAAGGATTTGAATTTTCCTGGATAATCAAAACGCTCCAGGATAGGCCCTGGTTATTGTTTTCGACATCTTTTGGCAGTGGTACGTACTGCCGCTCGTCAAGACCCCCTCTTGACGGAGGCCCACAGCAGTACGGTGTCGGACCGAACACCGAAACTCCCTTGGGAGATCGCACCGCTGCACGCGAGTGGACGGAGGATCACACCATCCGACACCTGAATCCGAGGCTCACCGGCCGTGCCGCCTCACTCACTCCTGGCGGGCGCCCAATTTTTCCCTATACCATATTTGGACAAGTCTGGTGGGAAACCCTTTCAGGAAAAACTAGCAAAGTACAAGGCGCCGATGGCGCCCAGCGCCTGAAATGGGCGATTTAGCTAATTTCTATCTCAGGCCCAGATTACTTTACAACGATATTGATTCCCAGGAAGTAAACTTTGACTTTGCAGGGCAGAAAATGTTTGATTAATAAAAAATTAAAGCAAAAGCCGATCGTTATTTTCCCAAGTGCGTAAATTTTAGAATAAATGTCTCGAACCTTAGGTTAGCAGAGAAAAGAACGTGTGAGCATCCGCTTTTCTCTTGCGTCTGCTGGAACTTTAGGATAAGGAATGAAGATGGATAGGATCTCATTTATTACCAGAGGCTAAATTGAACTAGGAAAAAAGAGGCTACGAACCACCTATCCGGGATTCTTGAATCTTACCGCCTTTAGCTTTGAATTACAAAAGCACCAGGGTTCTGTCTGTGTTGAGAAGGAGATAAAAATAAGCCAGAGAAAGTTGGAGAAAGGAGATATGAGAACAAGGAAGCAGAATCATGGCACGGATGGATACAATGAATGAATCTAGGGTCCAAAATTTGGTGCAAGAAAGAAAGTAGGAAGACCCTTATTTGCACTTCTTTTCGTTTCATTTGGTTTTTCTACTGAAGAAAACTACTAAATCATGCATTCCTGCACAAACTGAACTTTCTCTTAATAAGTGAAAATTAGAAAGTGGTCTAGAGGAGGAAAAGCCTAAAACAAAGAAATTCCTTAGACTTTGTAGAAGATTAAGGCGTCTTGGCGTCATCCAAAAAGCGGGGAAGGGGACTTTTCTGGCTGATAAGATGAATTTCATCAGGCACTTATTTCAGGCGGGAGAAAGCAGAAAGCGAGGGAGGAAATGTTAGTAAGGGATTAAGAAAGAAACAATGGCAGAAAGTGACGTCTTTGCTCGTAGACTTCTTCGTAGATTTCTTCGTAGGTCCTTCTTAAGAATCCAGGGATTAAAAGTTAAGAAGTACTCATAAAGAAAAAGTAAAATCTAGTCAAGCTCTCCTCAAACGAATCTTCTTCCTTTCCATTGCACTGGGCAATGACTTTTTTTTTTAAATTTCCGCCTCATCCTCATCTTTTTCTTCATCTACGTCCTCATCTTACGTCCTCATGCTTCTTCTAACGGCTGGCGACAAGATCCAAATAAAGATAAGGTCCAAACGCCTTTCTCTTCCGTTCCAGTGCAGAAGATTTGCTAATATTTTTAGTTCCATGCTTTCTCCACTTTCTCCAATTGGAATGTGTGCCCACCAAGTCAGGATCCTGTGTTGCGAGACGTTGAAACGTCTTTCTTGTGTCAGCAAACGAGGACTAAGGAGCGATGCACTAGGAAAAAGGCTTTCCTGACAGAAATCCTACTTTTCAGTGTTGGTATCCATGCTTCTTGGCAATAGACACAGGGATCCTGAGTCAGGTTGGTGAAAAGACTTTCCATTTCTTTTAGGTAGAAAAGAAATAAAAAAGGGGAGGGAAAAACGAAAACGATTTCTTTCTTGTTCGAAACCTTGTTCGCAAAGAATTGTCCTAGCTTTTCATCATCCTAATGGCCGCCGCCAAAAGTCTACCTTACGAAAAATGTCAACGTTCCAAAAAGGTAAAAGGTTCAAAGTATTGTGGAATTGTGCGGTAAACTGTATGTACCTAAAGGTACAAAAAAGAACAATGGGTACAATCAGGCTTTTCTTGGCTCCGTTTACGGGGCCAAGAAAATTTTGGAATTTTTTGCCGCACTCATTGACGATTTTTTGAGAAGAGCTAAATTTTAAATGTATTATCGTTTAAAATATTACTGCAATAATGTAATAAAAATTATACAAGTTCGATTCGTTTACTGAAGCAAAATTTGCATAATTTACTATG
>JABASL010001734.1:0-10143 GCA_019775825.1 Neanura muscorum
TGACAAAAATTTAGTGAACAATTTTTACTGAAACAATACTGAGTCGACGACGGATGGATCTGTTTTTGGTATACGATTTTCGAGCAACTTAACTCACCCATCTGATTATTTCCTTTAGTAAGGTATTTGATTTTGATGAAACTGTAACATGTCGTAAGCTTTTGTCCTAAGTGAAAGACAAGAATTGTTAATAATACTCATCATATACGTCGCGGCGTCTCTTTCTGATGTTTGGAGAGAAAATCGATTCCGGAGTTCTCGAATAGTTTGACCTCGGAAACAAGGCAGTCCAGTGTCAAGCATCAGAGAAACTAAAGATACTATTGCCTCGCAGTGAGGTCTGAAATTTGTTTTAGAAGAATGTCATATTGTCAAACGGCCACTTCTTAAACAAAACCATACAAAAGATCTGTTGTTTTTACCTCACAGCCAGGAATCCTTGGACGCACAGATGCATGAACCACTTGAAGGGCGCAGCGTTAATACCTCCTCCCATTATCATCACCTAGTAAATAGCAATCGTACCTTCAGGCAACATTGGTTGTTCTAACTAAAAAAGAACATCATACCATTTCCTGGGTCAATTTTATATCCGGTTCAAACCCCAAGTTTCCTCCGGGTGACGATTCGAACATAAATCCAAAATCTGAAACAAGATTCCAGAAAGAAATTCAATTAACTGACTGAGAAATATAATTAAGTCTTACCAATATGAATTATGTGCCCCTCAGTGTCTAACATTATATTTCCATTATGGCGATCCTTTATCTGAAGCAGGAAACCAACTACAGAATATGCAGCCATCGATTTGATGAAATTTCTTCTAGCATCCTGAAATGCACTTGTGTCTTCATTTCCATATTGCTGTATAAAATACTCGTAGAGTCCAACGTCAATAGAACGCCCTAGCTGATCTCTGGATTTGCTGTTCGGAACACATTCTATCACACCATTCTGAACAAAGAAAATTACAATTATCCAGAGCGGGCCAAGTCGAAACGTAAACATTTCGCATACCCCAGGCGAAGTAGCCACAACCCGATATGGGAAAAGGTACATGTCCAAATTGGCTTTCTCAAAGATTGTTTTCATTAGTGAGATTAACTGCAGTGCTAACATGTCCTGTCTCACATCGTCTCCAACCTTAAAAATTGCAGCCTGCCAGTGTTCAGGTCCCAGGCTAGCTGAAGCGGACGCATCATCCCTCTTTTGGACACCAAGACCCTCTGCTTCAACGCGTTGAATTCCACACTTCTTCACCTTAAAGCGAGTTAAAAATGGGGCTTTGGCTGCTGATTGCATAGGAGTCCCGCTTTTATAGTCAATATCTACGACAAGAGCCTCCGGATTCGAAGGTAAGTAGCAACCCTGTTTCACTTTGACCTTGGCCAATTCCTTCAGACAAGCTTCCTTTCTCTCTGCTCCTTTTGGGAAGTTCCGAATCGCACCTAGTTACATTTATACCACAACGGATATCAGTGCTTTCCCCGCAGAAAGTCAAGGAATTACAAGTTATTAGAATATAATAAATATTCAGGGCGAAAACAAACCAGAAATTCCGGTGATTTCCTTAAAGAAAGCGAATTCTCTTTCGTAGAAACTCTTCTCCTTGCCTGATAAGGAACCTACGATGGTCGAAATTAGATTCTCTAGAGTGTCGCCAATTTGAGCTGTTAAGAGAAAGTTTAAGATTTCTACGAATTCGTGCTAATTCAGTCGTTGATTGTTAACAAAAGGAAAAATGTTCAAGTCATACGGTCCCTATTGTGCCCTTCATCGTCTAGAAAAACGTTTGTTTGCATGTTCCAGATCAGTTGGTGAGCAATGAGCTGAGATTTCTTGCTCATTCGTTTGATAAACTCGGCCATGTAACCTGAAATTGAATTTTAGGGAAGAAAGGGGCCCTCTTAAAGTCTTATTATTTTGTCAGCTATTTTTGGAAATAAGAATCAAAAGGAATAAGAAAGAAATTTACTCACCCATGTCATCGTGCCGAATCGCCTGAACAAGTTGTGGAATGTAAAAGAGCATCGAGTCTGTGGAATGATTCCCAAGACTTCGTATTGCGTACTGGGCAGTTATTGGATGTCCAGGGCATTGGCGACTGAAAAATGAAAGGCCACGAGCGGGAGAGCAAAGAGCCCACTGGAGCATATTGCAGAGCTAAGGGTATAAAGCTCAAAATGAAATCTAACTCCCTGAATTAGTTGATGTATGATTGATTGTACACTACTCACGTCGGGAGAGTCATTTAAGACAGAATCGCTGTTAGCCAGAAAAATGACGGCCTCGGGTATATGCATGACTGGTTCTGGGCAGAGGCTAAAAATAATAAACTAAAATAACCAAGTCTCCAAATTGTGTAATAATAATCTACTGATAAGCATTTAACTTCATATAATGACTAAAGACAATGCTGAATCACGCTCTACAGGCTACTTGCCTGAAGGGGGCGCTTATGTTAAATAAAAAAAATGGTTAAACATTGAAATACGGCAATCATAAAATGGGGGGGGGGGTCTGTTACTATAAAAGCAATAAAATATGAGTATTTTACTTACCGCACCAGTTTGGACAGTTCTTCGGTAACGATAGACGTAGATTCTACACTTTTCAAGCGCGAGGGTAAATATATTGCCAGCGTGGGATTGATATCCCAAGCTAAATTAACAGAATCCCGCCAAGTTTTATCAGATAATTTCATTTGTCGCCATGTATTGATCGTAGTTTCGGCAGGTAGCGTAAGTTCTGGAGATGCCAAAGGATTCAGCCATGTTGTCAAAATATCCATCTACGACGCAACAAAAGGTCAAATAAGTTACAAAATTCCAACGCAATAACCATTACAGGTAGCGTAAGTTCTGGAGATGCCAAAGGATTCAGCCATGTTGTCAAAATATCCATCTACGACGCAACAAAAGGTCAAATAAGTTACAAAATTCCAACACAATAACCATTTCGAAAAAGTCTGTTTTGTTCAAGAGGAATGAACTTTACCTCTTGCGCGAGTAGTTCCAAAATTAAATATCGCTTTCGCGTGAATTCCTTGACGGCATCCAGCTCCATCTTTTCTGTGCGCTTCTTTGCTAGGAAAGTAGTACCTTGTCTTCTATGAATTGAATACATCCATCCGTCCCCAAATCGGATTTCACTCCCACTCATCGTCATCGCACTGGAATCCCTCTAAATCAGAAACAGACTTTTAATAGAAAGTAATAGTAGTAATAGTAACGGTTTAGGAAAATTTGTTGTTGGGGTTCAGCCGTATCAAATCGCTTACATAAGATGTAGTAGACGATCCCTTGGGTCTATTCTTTACTTTTCCGTTCACGTAAACATCTTTACTATTCANCGTATCAAATCGCTTACATAAGATGTAGTAGACGATCCCTTGGGTCTATTCTTTACTTTTCCGTTCACGTAAACATCTTTACTATTCAGAGGCCCGGAACGAAGATACTTCTTATCATTATGCAGTAGATGCCAGAATTTAAGTACAACTTCCAAATCTTTTCGCAGAACATGAGGGTCTTGTGTGGGTGGAGTGTAGCCTTGACAAAAGTAGTCAAGTGCAGCCGTATATATTCTATTTCGAAGAGTATTCTTTCGAAACATGTCCCACCCGAGATTGTCTGTTTGAATCAAAGAAATGGCACAGCAGAGTAGAAGGAAACGACATCGAATCCCTTCTACGTGAGTTGTCATGAAGTTTGTCGCACTTGTTGAAGAGAGTGGCAGTATTCGATGGAAATGATAGACAAACATTTCCACAACGTCGTTATTTCCATACTTGCAATTGTCAATCAACTCACAAATAAATTCAATCCATATTGTGTGTGGTGTTACAATTGGAACAAGGCGCTTTGAGTTGTGCTCATCCAAACTCGACGACGCCTGCGCCTTGTCATCTTTCGCGAAAATTCCCATTCGCTTCTCCATAGTGGACTAAATCAAGATTCAAACGATTTTTCAGAACTAAGTATTAATATAATCACAAATTGCATCCAATTTTGATTACCTCCCATCCAGTTAACATTTCTTGAACTAAAGGGAGCATCAAATCCTTCCTTGCAGATAAAATCCATTGCCAACATTCAATGCAAGTTGAAATGTGGTACTCCGAAAATCTGACAACTGGAGACCAACACAATGACCGAAGAAGCTGACGCGGTAGACCTGCAATATACCGCTTTTAGTACATGCGGTGAAGCGTAGCGAAAACGAGATAGTGTCGGTTATTAGTGCCCCGACGCTACCTCGTTTTGGCTACGGTGGAAGTGACAAAATAAACTGCACGGTAAAGCAAGTCACCCTCGGCTGAAACGATCACAGCAGTAGTTGTCCACATCGTCTCTTCGTAAACTTCTTGCGACACTTTGAACTCATCCTTTTCAGCCAAAGTCTCCGACAATTTTTGCGCTAGGCTTTCCTTGGTTTCTGTAGTCAGCAGTCCTTGAACTTTCCCATGAAAGCGAGCTCTGTTCATTAACGACGACATGAATTTGGCAAGCCGTCCTTCCTGAATACGAGCAAAAAATGTATAATATTATGGGTTTATATTGTTTCCGCAGCTAAATTAATTCATGATGGAGCTATTTTATACCACCTTTGATAATAATAGCTTACAGGTTAGGGTAGCCTTATTTAATTTCTATACTAAGATAAAACCTCGTATGAAAATGGCTGTGCCAAAAATTAACGTAACTGTGATTTCTCTATTTTTGACTGAGGGATTAAATGACATCCTTGTTTATGTTCTTAAATTCATTAGCTTTGAATCATGTTAACCCAGAACTTCTAACCTTCACAATATCACTAGACGAATCGGCGGAAGCTTGTATCAAGGTTTGGCAAGCCATGGCCATCCCAGCGTGCTTATCCACGGTCCCACAACACCGGCTCAAATACTCTTGAAGATGTGATCGCGTAGCTAATGGAGTCCATTTTAATGCCTCTTTCAAGAAACTGGAGCATCGAATATCAAAATCACGCACAATTATCTGGAAAGAGTACAATAAATATACACTACCGACAAAAGCAGGGACACATGAAGTTGTGTCACCTTTTACCTCTCTCCCTTCGAAATTGTCAACCAATTGCAATGAGTACGGCGTGTTGGGAATTTCTAATGGAGAGTTGTCCTCATTTGGGTCTAGCGTTAGACTGTGTGACAAAACTTGTAAGAGATCAAGCATCGTGAAAAGAACAGCTCGACTCCAAAGCAAATTCGGAAACCTATTTTTAAGACAAGTTAATTAATCAATTAATTTGATCGGGTGGGTGGTCTAAGGTATTCGTTAGTTACCTGCCTTACGTTAGACTTAAGTTAGACTTACTTGTCAACCAAACCAGACAGGAATTTGTCAGCGACCTTGCGAATTTGTCGATGAATATGATTGAAACGGACTAATAAAAATTGCGCATGCTCTTCCAACTCCAATTCTCGGTCTCCGTGATTGAGATCTCTGGCACTCATAACTTCTAAGAATTTCAACAAGATCTTGTCAGCCACACTGGAGGAATAAGTAAAACAAGAAATATAAGCAGTGCACCACATTATCGAAATCCAAATACGTCATAACGAAAGAAGAAAATCTCCTAACCATGAAATGCAGTCCCAAAGGCCCAGTTTATCCTTTTGAATTGATGGTTCACAGAGATATTCGAAAATAATTTGCAGACTTGGTTTTTTCACAGTTTGAATTCGAAAAATTTCCAGCCAATAGACAGAGAGTACGTACGTACATTGTTGAAAAGGAAGGGCTTTGATTATAGAACTCAGATCCACAGGATTTTCCAGAAGTGTTGTGATTTTATTTTTGAATTCTTGAAGTTCAGTCTGAAACGAGAATAATTTTCCGGTATTAAAATAACCGGTTGCTCTAGTTAAGTTTCGATGTTTAATTTTATCATACATTTGAAACAGAATCAGATCTGAGCGCAGAAGTATACTGAAGTTCCCTCATTTCAGAGCGAAGGCTTGTCTTGCATAACAGGCGAGGACTTTTGGCTGCAATTTCTCTGACCCCTTCATACCACTCCGGTGGCCAAAATCCGTTCTTATTCTCCGTGAACCCCATGATGATGCAGTACAACCAGAAGTCCCGAAACAGCTTATGAAGTCTTGGTTTGACATTTTCCAAGAGTGGCATACGACGCAGCAGTAGTGCAATGACTGGAATTAACGTGCCCAAATTACCCGCAGAGGCAGACGCCTAAGATGAACAGATTAATATCGAATTATGTAATATTATTTAATTCTCAACCGATAACATACATACCTAACCGAATTCTTGCCTTACTTTGATGGTAGCTGGAGACTTCTCAGACGCTCTTTTTCCCTCCAGCCCCAGTTGTACAAATAATTCAAGAAGTCGAACAAGAAAATCATTCATTGTTTCCTCCCCTTCGACGTGCATAGCAATATTTCCAAGGGCGTTAATTACCTGTTGAACTCAATGGATGTCAGCTTAGATATTGTAAATTTTAAATTCGTGTACTCACCGAGCCGGACAAATGACGGAATTCATTTTCAGACGGAACGTAGGCAGAAGAGCTCGCTTTGATGGCTAAAACCGAGAACATTTTTAAGATTTCGTCATAGACAGCGTCCTGCGGTTGTCGAGAAGTAAATTCAATTTGGATAATTACAATAATTAATCAATGGAAGTTAAACGCGAGGACTTACTTCACACTTTGCAATGACCATGCACGCAAGTTGATCCACAATCAGAGTATCCAGAACAGTTGGCATTTCTCCAACGCGTTGTTGGAGAAACCGGAAAACAGAAGCTGTAGCTTTTGGAGTGTCCCTCAAGGAAATTGCTACATGACCCAACATCACAATGGCATTCGTAAGAACCAGAAGTGTATTCTCTGAGAAACTTAATTCACCAGTCACTTTGTCTTTCCTAAATCAGTTTAATACATAAAAGTTAAAAATAAAAATCTTTAGCTTAGTTTTGTGAAACTTCGTGTGTGCATAAGAAACTTACGTGAACTCCTTTTCAGCCATAAAAACTCTGTTTGACACTGACGCCAGAAAAGCTTGGACACAATTCGGATCAACGGTAACGCCAGATTTCAACGCATGGCATAAATTCGCGATGGCTACGTCACGAAGCTTTTGAAATGCATCACCGGCCGTCTCATCTTTTATGCCTGCACCTTCATACTTGTTCTTATCTTTAGACGAATTATCTGAGGATGGAGTCAGAATTATGCTTAATACTTTTGGCAGGGAATTTTGTAGCGGTTGCTGCTTTACGCAGATACTATTTTCATTACCTTTTTTGGAATAAAGTCCCACAAGAATCGGACTAGGATTGATTAAAAATTCTTTGAGGTATTGAATACTTGAGGAAGCGATTGCAGGGAACTTAACAGAGAGGCCTCCTAACCCCTGTTACAAGAATTTCAGGATAATCGCGTTATGAAACAGTGTAATGATTAAAAAACTTTGTAAGTCTGACGCACTTGAAGACAAACGAGAAGCAGAGGCATATGAGCAAGTGCGGATCTATAAGCTCGTCCGTCGTGAATTTTTTCGTTGAGACGCGAAGCAAGACTATCAGCACCTATGTAGTGAAAAAGTTACTAAATGAAACAAAGAAATTAGAAAAAAAAAATTAGAACCTGCTTCGTCACGAATGGCCCAGACAAGAAGTTCGATGCAGTTCGCATTGGCTTGCACATTCATCCAAAATTTTGCGACCGGCCTATCAGTTTCTGATTCCTGAAATTCGTGTTTTACAAGCAAAAAATTCAGAATTCAGAATACAATCCCATAATTTTATCGGATATTTTAGTCACCATTGTTGTTAGACGAGTATAACGTATAAGTTCGGTCTGGCCAGATAAAAAGAGTCCTTTTACAAATTCTTGCACCTGATGATGGACAAGAAATATATATTAATTTTATATAGTTTTGAAAATCTTGAAAAAGAATGACGTTTTAACATAATTTAACCTCTTTTGTGAATTCTCCTCTGAGGCCACTCCTGGCTCCCAAGCACTCCTTGAGTAATGAGACAACGACTAGATTTAAAACATCACTGCCTGTTCTGTTAAATTGAAAAATGGCGTTAAGTAGTTTATACCATGGCAAGGGATTCAATGAGTGGCTATGTTCACTTTACTGATAACAGAAGGATGTTTCAGCGTGAAAAGAACGGACTTCAGCGATCCAAGAATCCAAAGCGTTTAATACTGTTGGTTCCAATACAGTTTTGCAAATTGAGAGCACCGTCTAAACGGAATTAATTGGGACGGTTTGGATGAGATTTGATAAAGTTACAAAGAAATTATTTATATTACCTGTAAATTTGAGAGTGACAGGTCAACGCGAGGCTCTTCACGCTTTGAAGACGAGTAGGAAGACCCGGGTTTCCAGAAAAACAAAGCCGTGTAATTGATTGAATTATGGGAGGGTGGAATGAAAAATCTGGATGAAATACACATTGGAACTAATTTATGCTTCACATTCAATTCAATTCGGAAGAATAAAAAATAACTCTTACTTTGAAACAGAGTCAGCATTACCGCTATCTGTCGAGCCAAGCGGAAACCCGACCACATTTGACATAGATCGAGGTATAACGGAACGAAACGTTTTTGTTAACTTCTCTTGCTCACCATTCGTTTGATTCAAAGCTGGAGGGATTGCCTTCGGGAATATAAGCGAAAATAATGTTGACTTGTCGTCGGAGCGATCCATATAGCGTCCAAATCCTCTCGCGATGCCAAGAAAGATGGGCAAATGAATCCGAATCAACAATGCTAAAACGGAAACGAGGTAAATCTTCTGAAGTATCAGTCGCTAAATCTAACTTGAGCCACGTACCTTTTTTATGTTTGTCAGCATGAATCTGCGCATTAACAGGTTCCACTATGACGCTAGAAACATGATTTAATACTTTTAATTGGCATTCAAATATCTCCTCTGTAATTGAAGGTTCCAGAAGAGCGATGTCAGTAAGCAGGGTAGTCAAAACAAATGCTAATTGCTCCGGTAGTGGAATTTCTAAACAAAATGCATTCTTAGTTACAAATACAGAGTAGCTGATTTACACAACGTTAGGCCTCACTTTGATTCGATCTGGAGTTATTTTGCGTCCATTGGGAACGAGACATGCTTTCAAAAACTTGGATGAAGTACGGTAAAATTTTCTCCTGGTGTTGTAGCTAGAGAAATGTCTAATAGTTAGCTGTGGGTTCCGGAAATAATCAGAAGGTATTTCGAGATCATTTACGTAAATACTCACCCCAGATTCCAAGAAATACACCCCAAGTGCGACAATGGAATCATATGCCCTCTCGTCGAATCTGAACACTCCGTTAGCATTTTGTTTCGGGCACAAGTCGAATAAACTGAGCACCTTAAAATTATAACCGAAATTACTATCCCTAACACTAAAACTACAGAAATTACGCGGTTGGTCCTGTGTGGTATTGTTTACATGATATAACCAGTCCTGCTTGATTTATAAATTATTCTGACCTTGCTCCACGGCGATCCGTCGGAATTTGCAGCTAAACAGCGAGCCAAGTGTTCAACCGTCTTGCTGAAAAATCCTCTGTCGTCAAGCATTGTGAAATGACTGAGCCAGCCGGCCGAAAAAGAACTTACTGCATCCAACAAATATTAAGCTTTAGTATACTTAAACTTGAACGTAAATATCAAAATATTATAATGAAGGGCTTAGAAATATCAAGTTTAAGGTGTCGGAAACTACCGCAAACCTACAGGGACAGGTGAGGTCCTTAGGAACTTATATCACGATTGTTATGAACTCACGTCAAGTATAAATTATTAAGGAAATTGAACGTGGCTCAAAATGAGGTAGTCGCTTACGTTATAAATTAAATGAAGCCAGTTCAATGGCGTTTCTAACCCTGAACAAATAATTTTTACTCTGATTACGCTTATTATTCTCTAAACCGTTGAAATAATTAACCCTAACAGTGTTCAACTTCTTTGCAAACCTGCTACTGCTACTCTAGTTTCCGGATTGTATACAGTTAATATCCGCTAAAATCACTACACATGCAAGAAATTACCACGTTCCCCGAACCCAATAAAATAAAGTTACGTAATTAAGTACCTTACCTAACCCTTCAAACAAGCGGAAGACGGGATATCTT
>JABASL010001735.1:0-10141 GCA_019775825.1 Neanura muscorum
CATTTCAGATTGCGGAAGGAAAATTCTTCATATCCTGGAATCCGTCATGGGTCGTTGCCAAATCCTGGACAACGCATAACAATTGACCTTGATACGCCATCGGATTCTCGTGTTACAAAAATGAAACGCACGGACAGTGAAGAGGATATCATATCAACATTGACAGTAGCAGAAAAACGATCTATTTTTTTACAAATGGAACGAGAGAGTGGTGCTGCATTTAACCGAGAACAGATACAGAGGAGACGTGCAACTCAACCAGTTACACTCAGCGAGATTGAAAAAGCTTCTCAATTTATGCAACAACAAATTAGCTCAATTTCAATCGATGAATTGAAAAATAGCATAATGAAAGAAGAACCAAAACAACTTGTGGGTACAATGTTGGGAGAGTTAAGCAATCGGAATATTTCGGAAACAAATGTTTCAAACGGAAGTAAATTGCGGTCAATTCCAAGAAGTAATTCTGTGGACAGCACGACGACAGTACCTGCAGGTAAGCCGTTTTTATGACAAATTATGTTTTGCTCTTTTATTTTGCTCACATTGTCCACTTTTGCAATGCATTAGTAGAACAGGAAGAACAACCATTGACCTTGCTTAATATGACAATGACACCTGCCGTCACGTCGTCATCTTCAGAAGCCGATCCTTCCAAATTGAGTCTCCATGAACGTGTGCAGCTATTTAATAATTTGGCCACATCCTCATCGAATTTTGTACGGCAGACAAAACGAAATGTTACTTCAAAAAGGTTCCAGACGCAACCAGTAACGGACTTTGAACATCGCTGTATTCAATACTGTAAATTCTTAGTTTAGTTTCCTGTTTTCCTATTTTAGTTGCTTTGCTTTTCTGGCTAATAATTAGAAGCTTGATTATCTTTGCATTGCTTATTATTATTTATCAGAGTTTTTTTGCACGAGGACGGTCCTCGTGTAGGTCATCCGATAGCCTATTGACATTAACTGCTTGTTTTGAAATTTAGGATTTAGGATCTCCAATATCACAGAATGATAAAAAATTATGAAAAATATCAATGCCTTAAGTTTTGTTAAAAGTTAGTTAAGTTTGGGAGATTTTTCTTAATTTTTTGCTACCTTTCGTTAATTTTTCTTAATTTTTTAACATTATCGGGTAATCAGATATTACTAACTAACGGCTGAGATATCTTGAAACTGAGAATGATTAATTGATGAATGAATTCATTGTTATTATTTCAGGTGTTGGAATTGGTGGATCGCGTGAGACTAAAGGGAATCTTGTTGATGAATTGCAACTACCGAAGGGTGGTGTAGAGGAAGTAGACTGTGGCGAAGGTAATGGACCTTACTTTTTTCAATTAAATTCCCGATACATTGTGCACTTTTACATTTCTACTTTCGTACGTTTCTACTTTAGTTTCATTACAAGATTCACTAATAAGTGAAAACGACAACGGGATGCTGGAGAGGAGAAATCGTTCCGATTCTTCCAACGAATATGCTCCAACAATTGAGGACCAAAGGTACGTGCCTGGCATTTTCCATTATTTTTCTATTTTTCGCATTAAGTGACCTTGATGATGGTGTTGTTGGAACTCCAACTCCCAAAAGGTGTGCCTGGTGTTGTCAGTAAATTGTCAGTAATAATAGTAATTTGAGCTACTGCCTACAAAAAATTAGCGTCAAGGTTAATGTTACATGGAAAACTCGATCGATTCTCTCCTCTATTTTGATTTCCCTTAGCTCATCATGGATGAGCCTCACCTCAAATGCCAAATTTCTGCTTGTGAAACGTGACACGTGAAAAAAGTTGCTAACGATTGTGAAGTTAGCCACTTAGTTTTTTCTTACTGTTTCGTTTCAGCTTTTTCTATCTCGTTGACCTTTAGACAGACTGGAAGATTTGGATAGGATGAGGACGAGGAGAAGGTCTCATTCAACCTTCCTCATGAGGAAGGTTGTTGCTTAAGTAATAAGACATATGGCAATGGCTCATGTCAACGGCGCTGATGCTAAAAAATATGTAGTCAATAGAATCTACCCCTTCCAAGGTTTTTGTTCAGTGGCGTTCCATCCCACCGCACTTAACAAAAGAGACAATTTGGGCAAATAATCCCTTTTTTTCGGTTGTTCTTTTTGCGACTGACTCATTTTTTTTTTGCGAAACTATTGTGTATTTAGAAGCTAAATTCCACGCAAGAACTCCACGCAAGAACACCAAAGACTGCCACTGCTACTGCTGCAATTCTATTGCAATTTTGTCTCCGCCTGGGACGATTTCCATTCAATTGCTAATCTTTCTGTTGTTCATTCTGTTGTAGTGCAAATTTAGATTTCTAAGAATTTTATTAGCCTTTAATACTACGAACAATTAACAAGCGGCAAGTAACCCAAGTTTTCCAAGTAACACAACAAGTTAAACTGTATTTAGTTAAAGTTAAAGTTTCTTTGTGCAATCTATTGTGTGCAAGAACCAAATCTTACGATAAGCTGTCAACTTTTGTTTTAAATGTGATAGACATTTTGAGGACGGTGCGTATTAGCATTTTTCGCGAGTGCAAATTAATTTTATTGGGAGTAAATTAATTTTTTTGCGATCGTGCAAATTAATTTTTCGCGAATGTGACAATTAAATCAATTCGGAAAACCAGTATAGATTGGGTGGAGTTTCTGTGTTCATTACCTGATTTTTTTTATCAACATCACGAAAGGTAAAAAATCACAATCAGATGCCCTTATCATCTATTGTTTTTAAAAACAATCGGAAGTGCAGCCCAGCAGTACCGTTTCGCTATTTATTTCTCCTTTTCCTCTATTGCATAAAAAACTGCGAGTGCAGAATTTGAGGAGAGACAGTGAAGTAGGACACTTAAAGGGAAGTGATGATGAAGGTGGTCTTTAGCAACTCTAATGTTCACTCTTATTGCAAAACGATTTTACAAAAGCCATTTAGCCTTGCCACAGACATCTCGTAAAATAATGGAAGGCAAGGGGTCGTGTGAATTCCGGTTATATCTGTTACTTGAAACCTATTACAACGGTTCATTGGCTTTTCTCATACTTTGCCATGTAATTCTCTGGATTTGAGTCTCATAAACATTTATTGTTCCGTGGGAGGTACATGTCATTATGGTTGTAAAAGTTGGTGACATTAGTTGAAAAAAAAATTGTCAAGTTGAAAAAAACTAAACCAACAAGCTGTTGCATTGGATTGATACTTGTTGTTGTATTTTTGAATCACAAGAAATGAGGCTAAGGTTGGATAAAAAGAAGTATGCTTGTGGTTTACACGGTTTCATTAATTTTGTTATATTTTGTGAATTTTTTTAGTTTTCTGAAGAAACGGGCTAAGAAACCAACTTATGAAATTGATGAAATGGAAGTGGAAACTGGACTCTGTGAAAAAAGTGGAAATATTGCGGCCAAAATTGCAGCTTTGAAAACAAATGGAGAAATGAATTGGAAGAAGAGAATTTGCAAACCGATTATAAATAACGTTCTTGTTGACGAAGAAGACAATCATAGAAATATTGAAGTTTCGGCTAACAACAAGGTGATGGAATTTAAAAACTAAAAATGTGATTTTGAATACTTGGAAAATCATGCATGACATTTATTTGGCCAACTTTTAACACACGCAATTTTGTTGTAGGACTCTCCAAGCGTTATAGCGAACCGTTTATCACTTCTGACAAAATCACAAACGGGTTGGAAGCAAAGAGTTTCTGAGAATGATGCAACAGATTTAACTGTTCAATCAAAATTAGAAAAAGCAGGAAAATTGAAGGAAACTGCTTCTCCGTTAGACAAAAAATCAAAGGGCGTTAATGTTCTTACTCCAACCACATTTACGAGCAAAAGCAACAAAAATTCAGCGATTACGGACGAGCTAGAGAGGCGTTTAAATATCAAGCAGCTTCAACTCCCTCCAGCCTCACCTGTCTCAAGTAAGACAAAAACTCCGAATTATTTCAGAATTTTGAAAGGAAAAAAAATCATGAATTCTGAAAAAATAATCATTTCAGGATTCTGAAAATATTATTTAAGGATTCTGAAAAAATCTTTTCGGGATTCTGAAAAAATTATTTTGGAGTTCATAAATCCTGAGAATACTGAATCCAAGTCTCGATATTTGTGTATGCACTTTTAGGATTTTTGTTTGCAGAGTCCCCGCCTCTAGAAGTTCATGCGGATCGTGTAGTAAGGAACATTACTTCCAATGACAATGAAGCCTTTCGCAGATTCTTTTTATCAGGAACGATGATCAACAAAAGTCCTTCCGTCGTGCCTGAACCTACAAATAATATTTCTCTTGACGAAATCACAGTTGGAGAAAGACAATTTCTGGGAGTTCGACGAAATATTAAATTGAATCGGACACACGCGCCTGCTCGAAATCCAATTAAATCTTTGGCATCTCGTCTTCAAGAACAATCATACACTGAATTAACCCCTGAAGTCCGTCAAGAAGAACTCAAGAAACGAATTCAAATTGAAAATCGTATGTAACAGAGAACAAGAATAAAATTCTTTATTTTTCCTCTGCTTCCTATGCTGCTCTTGTCTCTCGTGCATCATGTGTCGTTTTCTCTGCGCTTTAACACTAATAATGCAGCATATTATCAACTTGTTAACATTTAGCTTTATGTTTTATGTTCGTATCATTTTATAAATTTATCTTTAATTTTTTCGATCCACTCTAGTTTCAAAGACAAGTCATTTGTCAGTGGATGCCTTGGCAGGGCTTGTAAGTAAGGAAGATTTTACTGCGGTGAAGCTAAAACGAGCAGAGAGTCAACGGAGTCAAGAAATTTTATACCCGTTATTAATTCGTATAAAAGGAAAACGATTTGTTCAGATTCGACTCGTTCCGCCCATTGTTACTAGCCTCAGTTCCGGAGATTGTTTTATTTTAATAACGAAGGAAAAGGTGAGAATAAGTTCAGTAATTCAAGAAAACCTACCCTAGCCGATGCCCACCGATCACTTTAAAGTTAGGTTTTAGGTTAGGTTAGATAACCTAACCTAACCTTTCGCTTGTAGCCCAATTGCAAATTACTTGAAGTACAAAATAGGTAAAAATGTATTCTGCTAGGTGTATCAATTTGTTGGAGAATTTTCTAATCGGATGGAAAGAAGCAAATTGGCGGATACCTTGACATACTTAATTCAGAAGCGAGACTTTGGGATTTTTGTGAATTCAATTACGGAAGTAGTAAAAATCGAATCTCCAACAGCGCATGAATCAGATGATGTAAAAAGTTTCTTCAAAGCTTTGGGAGGAGACAAAATGGCGGAAGAGGATGAAAAGTTAGGAGATACTGCAGATGAGGAATATGAAGCCGGAGTCATTCGGACAAATCGCGTATTTGAAGTCGATCCCGTCAAGGAACAGCTCATCCCTGTATTGGACAGTGGCGGTTGGGGTTCACAACCAAAATACTCAATTCTAAAGGACGACAAAGTAAGGAAATATTTTTGAAAAACGTTCAAATAAGGAGAATCGCTTCAGCTTGATGTAGTTTTAAAATGCCGTGTAATAATTTTTGTATTTACTGGCAGCTTACACACATTATTATTGCAATCCTGCCGCAACCGCCAGTTTCAAGCCGGTTGCGGTTCACTTCAAGTGATGTTTAAATATTCGTTTTACAGGTACTGGTCTTCGATTTCGGGTCAGAGATGTACGTCTGGTCTGGTTGTCGTGCTGAACCACATTTGAAACGCACTGGGGCTTTACTCGGCCGCGAAATGTTTGACGATTCGTACAATTTTTCTGAAGTTGGGGATGACTATAGCCCTCTAGGACCACAATCTTCGGGGGACAAACGACCAAACTGGTGCTGGTTTAAGCGAGTCACTCATCACACGGAACCTATTTTATTTATTGAGAAGTTTTATGATTGGCCAGACGAGAGTGAGAAAGTTATTCGAATTAAACGAATCAGTGAATCCACGGGCAAAGATGGCGGATTTAATTTCACACCATGCGATGTCCATGACATGCTGAATGATGTCAACGATATTGAAGACCCCACTTTGGAACTGGAGGGATTCGACGTATCAAGAGGGTACGAAGTCCACGACGAGAAGGTAAATGGCCTAAATTAAGGAAAATTTTAAAATGGATTTATTATTTAAATTTATTTAAAATTATTTAAATTTATTATTTAAATTTGATTTATTTGATTATTTCAGGAACATCGTCACTACATAATAACAACGTTGGAAATTAATGCGTGGAAAATATCCGAATTTTCCAAGACTGAAATTGACCCACATCTGCTTGGTCATTTTTATTCTACAGAAACTTATGTCGTCCGATGGCAGTACAGCGTAATGCAGATTGGCCGAGACTTGAAGGGAAATCAATCAAAACACGATGGAGTAATGGGTCGACCGAGGACGGCTTACTTTTTCTGGCATGGAAAGGATTCCAAATCAACGGAACAAGGTAAAACTACGAGCTGGAGTTTGTTGGATACCGAAACGTAAAACCTAAACCTAAGAACCCGACCTAAACTTGTTCAATCTTACTGAAGGCACCTCGGCGCTGATGACGGTGGAATTAGACAAGGAAAAAGGTCCTCAGGTGAGCCTCATACTCAAGCGATTATGAAACATAATTAATAATGACACATAATAATGTTTCATAATCGGTTCAGCAGCTTCAGTCTAAAAAACCTAAAAACTTGATGCTTCTAATAAGCGAAAACTAATGATAAAATTAATTCTAGATTCGGGTGGTTCAAGGTCGTGAACCTCCAACCTTCCTTGCGCTGTTTGGTGGTCTTATGTTCGTCCACCTTGGGTCTCCAGAAGACTGCAACTACCGCAGTAAGAACTGAAATTATCTTAAGAAATGAGAATTATCTTATTGACTAGCCAAACAAGCCAGTCCTAGGACGGGCTGGATACACGAAAAGTAAAATAATCTGTGTGCCAGTATTCATCCCGCCCTAGAAAGGGCTTGTTTGGGTAGTCTAAGCAAATGTCATACTTTTTTTTTGGAAAGTTCGTCTTTTTGATATTAGCAATACATTGACCTTGGCCCATTTGATTAGGTCAGCGTTTATACGTAACAATGGGGTGCCTGGAGAAGGAAGGTCATTTTGTGGAAGTGTCACCTGAAGCTTCATCTTTCAGAAGCCGAGGTTCATTTCTTGCTGTGGACAAAACTAATCGCAACCTTTGTCTCTGGCATGGTTGTCACTACTCCACTGTCACCGAGAAGGTGCCTAGCGTTGTTTTAGCTAACTAACCTAACCCTAACCTAATTACCTCGCCATGGTTCGTTAGTTTTAATTTTATTATTTAGTTTAATAATTTTATTTGTTACAGATTGCTCAAAAAGGTGCCAAATATATGTCTTCCTCACTTTCGGAACATGGGTTACTTCCGACAGTGTATCGGTTGGCAGAGTTTCGTGAAGGGGAGGAGACAAAAGAATTCTGGGGACGAATGGGAGTAAAGACTGAAATGGAATGGAGAGAATCTTATACATCTCTCCGAAGCCAGATTTCTGGTTCTAGTCAAATCACCGTTTTCAATTTTAAAAGTATCACCGGAACTTTGGAAGCGAAACCTATCCTGAGTCCACATCGAAAAAAGGATACACTACAATTATTTCCGCTACTGCAAGAGGATTTGTACAATGTTAGTCAACCAGGTTCGAAAATAGCATAAAAAGTTAACCTAGTTATCTGTAATAAATTTAGGTTAAGGTTAGGTTTAGGTTAAGAGTTTTGTAAAACACTGGAACCTTATAACCCTGAACCTGAACCTGGTACTATTTTTCAGGTCTATTTTTGTTGATACATGGACCTGATGTCTGGCTATGGCATGGCTGGGTTCCCAGAGGGGATGAAGGGAACGATAATACTTCAACAGGTAAATCAGATTGATTTAGACATGTGTGTGATCGATTAAGCGAATTGCGTTTGACAGTTAAGCTATCAAGCAATAAAGCAAACAAGCCCTAAATAACCAATTAACGTTAATTTAGGTTCTGGAGAATACCGATGGGCAGCTGAACGGAAAGCTGTGTTACAAACTGGTGTTAAGATGGTCCAGCGCTTGAATGGACGAGGCCTATTAGTTCACGCTGGATTGGAACCACCACTTTTCCGATGTCTCTTCCCTTATTGGTCTATCAACCAGGAAGCAAGGGAATGCAATCTCGCTGATGGAAAGTTAGAGGACGGAGCGATCTCTTTTTCGTCAGCACTCGAACCATTTACAAAGAAAACTTACAGCCTTGAAGAATTACAAGAACGTCCAGAAGGCGTAGATCTCCTTAAATTAGAAGACTATCTAAGCGATTCCGACTTTTCGGTAATTTTCTACAGTAATTTTAACTTCTTAATGTGCTAAATTTTAATTATTATAATTTTAATTTTTATATAATTTTCCGAAATTTTACAGAGTCTTCTAAAAATGAGCCGAATGGATTTTGACAAGTTACAACAATGGAGGAAGACTGAAATCAAGAAACAAGTTGGCCTTTTCTAAACCGTGAGACGAGAAACTGCCGTTTTTAAAATTTTGCAACAGATAACTTTACCATTTACAAATTTCAATTAATTTATACGTCTGTCTCAAATGCGATATTAATAAAGTCCTGCGTCGTTCAAATACAAAAAAGTAGCAAATCGCCTTTGAGCCTTACGTAAATCTTAGGCTAAAATATTCAGTTCCAAACACCCCGTTTAGAAAATTTTTTTTCTGGCACACAGAAGCGAAATTGTGCTTTAGATATCCGTCTGTCAGTATACCAACAAAATGTTTACAAAAAATTGATTTACACCCGACTTACACCCGGTTTAGACGTAACGCAGTAGTGGGTTTTGCTTTAAATAGATAATTTTTTGCACTTTATTCCGCCTTGAGAGAGTAGCAGATTTGTTTTTAGAAAAATGGATGTACATTTTTACTATCCTTTAACAACTCGTCCGTGATTGGCTGAATTACCTAAAACGACAAGAAAAATGACATAAATTTAGGAGTGATGAAGTATTTAAATGGAATAATTGTCTGTCTGTCAACTTTACAAACTTACATCCCAGTGTTCAATAATTTTTCCATCCTTTACGCGAAAGATGTCGACAATTGCCAAGAATTTGCCAGCATTATCTGGATCAGGGAATTTGACATGAATCCAGACAAGATCTCCATCAGCAGCAGCTCTCCGAATATCCATTGTTTTCTTTGGTCCAGTAGCCCACTCTGCAATTGTGGCTTTTAATCCGTCCAAACCATCTGAGCATAATGGGTTGTGATCAATGTATTCTGTGCCAAAGTACTTATCCACGGCTGAAACATCTTGGTCACCCTGAGGAGAACGGTGGAAGGTTACTTTTTGGTTAAACCTAATAACCTTAAACCTAATAACCTTAAACCTAATCACCATAAACCTAATAACCATAAACCTAATAACCTTAAACCTGTAAACTAATCTAGCACTTACAAAGCACGCTTGATAGGCAGCAGTAACCAATTCTTTGTTTTTGGTTTCCAAAATTCTTTGAGCATCAGCCATTGTTATACCTGTCACAAACAGAAAATTCTTTAAAATTCTTTAAAAATGACAAAGGCAGCCGCAGCCGGTTATGAATAACGGCTACAGTCGTTCTTGTCCATGCAGAACGGTCCTCGTAGTCCTCGGTAGTGGCTCGACGCCAATCGTTCTTACGGAAATTCTGTCCGTAGGCAATCTGCCTTGCAGTATCTGTTTGTACGAATAATTTTGGAAATTAAAACTTACGTCTTTTTTGCTGTAGAAACTCAACGCCACTGTCAAAAAATTGAAGAGCTACAGCCTCAAGAGCTGTTTTGTGAATGACGCCCACACGAAAAAGCTTTCGGTTTAAAGTGGTCGAGTGAGTGTGGATGTGGTTAATAATTCTGAAACGCCGAGTTTAAGACTCAAAAATTCTTACGAAGATGTTTTTTTAAAATTGTTGTATGTTAAAGTTAAATGCCATTTGCAAAAAAAAATTTGTATCATAAATTTATATTCATAATTTTCTTACCCAATAATTAATTTCCTATTCATTTCCCCATATTTCCAGAATTCTTTTAGCATCAATTTGCACCACTTAAAGTTGAAGTTGCATCATTTTTGTGTGGTGTTACATTACAACATTGTTCTTGAATAT
>JABASL010001736.1:0-10136 GCA_019775825.1 Neanura muscorum
ACCCAAATGGTCAACCTGGAAATTTTGTATCTTGTTTTTTAAAAAACCGAACTAAAAAAAGAAAAAGCGGAGAAAGTTTAACACGCTTTAAAAACCAGAAATTTTATTTCCTGTCTTTCAGAAAACCGAAATGAAAAAGAGAAAGCGGAGAAAGTGGAACACGTTTTTAAAAAAACTTCACAGAAAAATTAGTGTTTTAAGCTTCCAGCAGACAACGACAGCGGAATGCCCGACTTCGCTTTGATTTTTTTTATTAATTTTTTAAGAAATATTTTTACAGGAATTATTTTATCTAAAAAATTTCTAAAATTTTCGTTTTTTAAAAAAAAAAACAAAAAAATTGTCATAAACGAGTTAGCGAAAAATTTATTTTGGGTGAAGCCCAACTCAAGTTGATGTTTTAACAAAACGAGAGTGTAACTCACTCACGAACTGAAAAATTCACTACAAATATTTATTTATTTATAAAATTCCAAAGCAAGTGTTAACGATAATAAATTATAATCATTTTTAATTTTTAAGTGATTAATTTAGTCAATGAACTGATAAAAAATTTGCAAATCGAGAAGAGGATCAATTGGAACATGTTTTTATTAACCCAAATCACATCCTCCACGCTTTAAGGTTCTTTACTACACTAATTGTATACTTCCGGAAATTTTTATTTTAGATCTACTAAAACAATATGTGGTATTTCTTAATGACTTATCCGTATTTTTAGGAATATGGTGTAACATACTACGGACATATACCTGCTACTAACGCCATCCATCCAGGTTCGATCATTCTCCCCCGCGAGGCCTCTGCAGCTACAACTTGACCTGACCTTCTCTCTCCCTGAGCCTGTCCCGATTCCGGTACATCGAATTTCAAAAATCGTACCTGGTGAGGGCTTTATTTCATTGGATTGGTGCCTACTATTGGGTGGATGGGCTAAGAGAACTTGATATATTTCATTGCACATTCGAGCCATAAAATCTGGTACGCAATTGTTGATTGTGGTAGGTATTTATAAAGTAAGCTCAGAGCGCTTTTCTTAAGATCAACGATCAAACAATTTTGGTGAACGATAAAATGATTTGGATTGTGGCCTGTTGCAGGTGCAAACCAGAGGATGATGAAGACTAGTAATTGTCAAGAAAATGAAGTTGTGATAGACGGATTCAAGGACTGGAGAGACAGCAATTCTAATTCCAGCGGTTGTGCAGCTCCGTCTGCAGCTAAGGATGTACGTTTCAGCTATGGTGTATCGGCTCATAGCTCTGACGAAGATAGTGAAATAATAGACTTTGCGGCACCTCCTGTAAGATGGTTGGACGACGACGAAATTTCTATTGATGGTGTGAATGGATGTGAAACGCAGTGGGACGTGCCACCAGCCCTCTTTTTTCAGCGACTTGAATCCGAAGAGGTCATATACAAATCAAAGCAGCCAAAATGTAAATTCTTAGGTAAATATGTAATGGGAGATCTCTTGGGAGAAGGAAGTTATGGCAAAGTTAAAGAAGTGTTGGATTCGGAATCGTTAAAACGCCGGTAAGACATAAATAGTATAACCTTATTTTTGAGTTATTGGATTGTAGTTTTTAAAAAATATATTTCATGTTTAGTGCTGTGAAGATATTAAAGAAACGGAAACTTCGTCGGATTCCTAATGGAGAGCAAAATGTGTTGAGAGAAATCAAGTTACTCAAACGACTTACACATCCGAATGTAATTAAGCTAATTGAAGTAATGTACAATGACGAGAAACAAAAAATGTATCTTATACTCGATTACTGCCTTGGCGGATTACAGTCTATGTTGGAAATTGCACCAGAGAAAAAATTTCCTGTTTGGCAAGCACATGGGTTAGTAGTATCTACTTGGTTTATCAATTGCGGTGCAATTTGGGTTTTGGGATAATTGGTTCATTTTGTTTCAGATATTTTACTCAATTAATCAACGGGCTTGAGTACTTACATAGTCAAGGTATCATACACAAAGATATTAAACCTGGTAATCTACTGCTGACAACTGATGAACATATTAAAATTACTGACTTTGGAGTTGCCGAGGTATGAGAATTTTTTACAGATAAAGTAAACGTAATGTAGGTTAGGAAAATAGGCACAGGGTTAGGTTACTAACTAACCTGCTAAACTATTAGACGCGGAGGTTATAAACCTCACCTCTAATATAATAGCACCTGAGCAACCTTTATGTATACGTAAAGGTATACGAAACGTAACGTCATACATGACGTTAGTTAATTCTCATTTCCAGCAGCCTAAACTTCTGTGAACGTTTTAGGCACTGGAACCACATGCGTCCGAAGATACCTGTTATACTTCTCAGGGTTCCCCCGTCTTCCAGCCACCTGAAGTTGCCAACGGTAAGACAATAATGCAATTAAATAAGTAATGATAATTAATATAGTTAATTATCATTAAAAAGTCAATAGTTATATTGTTTGGTTACGCGAACTTTTTAGGAGAGGATCGGTTCTCAGGATACAAATTAGACGTTTGGAGCTCAGGAGTAACACTGTAAGTTGGGGGTTTATCGTTTATATGGTGTTACGCCTAAAATAAGATTTTTTTTTCAAATTAATTATTTCTACAAGTCTATTTCTATATATTCTATTTTAAATTTATTTATAATAAATCTATTAAAAATTTCTATTTTAGTTACAATCTAACCACCGGAAAATATCCATTTGACGGAGATACAGTTTTTCTTCTGTTTGAAAATATTGGAAAAGGGGTGTTCACTATTCCGGAAGATGTGGATCCTAAATTAACCTCCCTTCTCCGCCAAATGCTGCATTTGGATCCGAATTTTAGGATCTCGATACAAGGAATTCGGAGACATGAGTAAGTGTTTTCTTTTACGACGATACGGGATAGTTTTAATACGTTAGGTTGTATTACTGTCGATGACTTGATGACTATGTCTTTCTTAAACGTTTTGTATGTTCCAAATATTTTAAGATGGTTCCTCAAGCGGCATCCAAAAATGTTGCGTGACAAAGTGAGCTTTCCTCCAGAAAGAAGAAAGATTAGTGTCCTTCCTCATATCGCTGCTTATTTGACTACTTCAAGTGAATTTGAGAGGCAACTGTCTACTGATCAAGCCGGTGGAACCGGGGACTACCTGAACGAAGGTTAGGCTCAATGAAACTGATAGATTCCGTGTGGTCAACTGCTAGCTACAATTTTTTAATACCTAAACCTAAGCCCCCTTTCTCCCTCCCCTCTGTTTCCCTAGGGAAGGAGGATAGGGGAAATCAAAAATTGTAGTTAGCAGTTTACCATAGGGTATCTACTTCCTATGTTTGCCAAGAAAGTTCATTAATTCGCCCTACTTTTGCTATCAGATCAATCTGAAAGGATTCAACCAAGAGCAAGCTGTTCGAATGAAATAATGGATACGGGAGCTACGGCTGGAACTTCTTCTCCATCGAGTGTACAACCACAACCTAGGGAGTCCTTTTGGAGGCGGTCTTTACACTGCGTTAGGAAATTTTCCATGTGCAGACAGACATAGCATCCCAAAGGTTGCCATTACTCATGTGCTTCTTATCAGTGTTAAATTCGAGAGTCTTATTAATAAGTATTCACGCGAATCCTCACGTTCTTCGATACCGAAACCGCCCGGAACCCTGGTTTGAAAGTTGTGTAGCTGAACGAGAAGCAGAGTTAGTGTATTTCAAAATAGAATTTTACCCAGCGAATGTTACTATTAAGAAAACCTTGCTGAAAACTGTATCCTTCATGATTTCAGGTCCCAAATCCCAGCGACCTTAGAGATAAGCTTGAGTTGAGGTGAGTTCTCTGTTAATTGCAACGATATGGTCACCATTGTTTTTTAAATTTAATTTGACACAAAAATCCTTAAGTATTCTCATTTCCCATTGTTAATTCAACATTAACGACCAACCATTTACTGATTCCTCAAACAAACAATGACTGGCCATTAAATTGAACGCTTTCCTTAGTGCAGAAAATTGGAAGCTTCCCAGAAGAATTTTTACGGAGATATGACATATTTTATTAACTTCAGGATTGTAAGTTTATAATTTGGCGAATTTTGCGTTAATGACAAGCTTAAGCACCAATGATTTAACAATTTATGCAAACATCACTGGACAGTGGCCCCCCCCCACCCCTCCAGGATTTTGTTACATCGCTTTCAGATGAATTTTGTAGTGCTTCAAAATTCTGTGTAAAGTCGCAAACGTCAAGCCCTTGTCAGAGCATTTCAGATTCAATGGCAGGGGTAGTAATTGATGTAATGCCTCGGTTTGGCCCGGCCCCGGCGTTGTTATTTTCTCGAGCAGCTTCTGTTGAAGCCTCCTTGTAATTCATTGGTCCGTATGCGTAAAATTGCCTGTAGTCCTTGTCTGCGTAGTCAAATTCCATTGTTGTTGGGCGGTAGGGCTATATTATATCAATTAAAATTTTCTTTTGGAACTTACAGAAAATTAGGAAATTTGGAGCGCTAGAAACGCTGGTTTATACGATTTTTAAGGTTGCTTGTGCAATCAAAAATCAAGCAAGAGCACACCAAACATGCAAATGATAATTTTGTATGATGCAGCAAACATTATAATGGGGTTAAAATTAATCATGACCAGTCAAGCAGTCAAAAATCTGAAAATAATTCTCGTATAAATAATTTTATTTATATGAACAATTATTTATATTTAATGAAAAAAATATTTATGTAGCAGTAGCAAGCTGTCAACAGGAGTGAGATTTTAAAATTTAATTTAAACTTTTTTTTTTAAAGATTTCAAAAATTACTTAACACAGAAATTAATCAGAAAATCCAAAACACATAAAAAGTTAGACAAAATTAAATTAAAAAAAAGTCCTCAGGTAAAATTACACACTTATTACTACACAATAGCCCGTGGCGTCTTGCGCGTAAATGGTATATTTTGATACGTGTGACGGCGTGATTGTTTCAGCGTTTGAATGCGCGGTGCAGGAAGTGGAGTAGGTTTCCAACCCTCATCTGGAATTGGAAGTTGAACACTAGAACTAGCTCCACTACGGTTATTATTTCTGTCGTTGGATTTAAAATTTGAGCATATTGGCTTGTTTCTAGTATGGATACTTCCATCATTTTTGTGAAAACTTGAGCTAGATTTCATTTGAGCAGGAAATTTAATATCATCGGTAGAAGTCTTTCGTTGATTCGGCGCTTTTCTTGCGGCTTTTTTTGGTATATAAGATTTGTCACTTAATTTAGGGTTTATTTGTGCGGAAGTAACTACAATTTCTGCTTCGGGAATTGAGCTCCTTCTTATTCTTGTGCTACTTCTTGCAAGAAAGTGATTCAAGGGTATTGGAGGCAGGGGTTTTCCTCGGATTGAGCTGAAAAATATTTTTGATGCTTCCGGTACCGAATTTGGAAATGCATGAAGCGAACTGTAACTACTATATGAGGCGGAGGAAGTCCTACGGGGAATGACCGTAGCTAACTTCCCACCGCGCCGGCTAGAGCTGGAACCCACAAGTAAGGGAATTTTGAGCTGGGGTGTTGATTTTGAAGTGTTGGAGTGAAGGGCCTGCCCGCCATGGGGCAATGGATATTCGTTTCCACTGACATGAGGGGGTGGAACCCGTGGGGGCATATCCGTGACGCCATGAAAGGCTGGAACTGGTGGGGGTATATCGGTGACGGCTGGACGTATTGAAGGCTCAGGCTGCTTTGAGGTGACCTCAAGTGCACTAGAACTTGCGCCCGGATTGATGGTAACCAAACCGGTTTCTTTTGGGTGACGGCTGCGCGTCGAACCGTAGCCGGATTCATTTCCGGTTTGACTCAGTTCACTAGAAGGCCGAATTTCGGATTCTTTTTCAGTGGAAGTCACAGTTGCTGGTAATGGTTTTTGAATCGGCTATGATGTGGAGGTATAAAGTAAGAGCAAACGCAAAAAAAAAATAATAAAAAAAAATAATAAACAAATAAAAAAATTAATCACATTCTGGGTTAGGTCAGGTTATTCAAAATTCATCGGAATCCGAAAAAAAATTGAATTACGTTAGATTCTGGAGTTTGCAGACCATGAAATGGAAGATTTTCATAATAAGCCTTTCCATCATCCGTCAAATCGGCTCGCGGACCGGGAGCTAAAAAATTGTAAGAATGAAATCTATTAATTCTGAATTCGATTGAGCACGATCAGATCTTTTCTAAACTAGTTCGATGCTTGACTGAAATACTAACTGGAACTGGACACGGAATTTAACCCCCGTGTCCAGTTTCTCAAGAACTGACGACAAATCGGATCGACAAAAATTCATTTTAATTTCTTCCTGCGCATGTCGTCGATTTTTGAAAATGAGAAAGGCATGATGGCAAGTACATAAAATAATTATCCAAACATTTAGTGCCCCACTTTTCTTCGCAAATTTTCTCATTACCTGGCATGCGATTTTTTAGTTGTGCATTTACAACGACGATTTTATCAGCATCTTCTATTAAAAACGGACACACAAACAAAATATCATTTCAAAGCCATGCAACAATAACTTAACAAACGAAAAAGCTTGCTAAACATGAATTAATCGGAAGCAGAACAAGTGCGGTGTTACCGATTTTACAAAGTTTTAAGCCGTACCGGAATATCTTCAACTTATAACAATACATCAAGTTTTCGAAACGCAAATTTTTTTGTAATGTCAATGCTGAAACCGATCTGCTAATTAATTCTAAGAACATGTTAAGAATTTGTGCTAATCTTAACCAACTTTGACTCGATTTGTGAATTCTCAAAAATTTCTTCAAAAATATTTTGTAAACATTGAAAGTCCCCAAAATTGGTGAAAGTGAAAGGAAATATTAATAAAATATTAATATTATATAAAATATTTATATTATATTATAAATATTAAATTATTAATTAAATATTATTCACAATAATTGTTAGGAATTAGGAAAGCAAACTTTTACAGTGTACAGGGTGATACAAAAGGATATTGCCCCCCTATAAGTCTACAACCAAGTGAGAGTGGTCAAAATTTCTTTTTCCAGTACAACAGATAACCTCAATGTGGATCTTTGACACAAATTTCAGAACGATCCGACTACGCATGCGCGAGTTCCTTGGATCCGTGGATCCATGGTTCCGTGGATCCATGGTTCCGAGTTCTTTGGATATCACTTTCACCAAAGAAGCATAAATTTTCAGGAGGCGAATCTGGAGAATTTTTCATTTCCTCAAAAAATGTTTTCAGCTTTTTTGTCCCTCTTTTCCAGTCTTCAAGCGCAAAAACGATTTTCGCAAAAATCGCAATAACTCGCGCATGCGCAGTTGGATCATTCTGAAAATTATGTCCGACATCCACATTCATATCTTCAAACTCGCGTGAAGGAGTTTTACTTTGGATCTAAGATCCACATTCATATCTTCAAACTCGCGTAAAGGAGTTTTACTTTGGATCTTGAGATACAGGAGTCCAGATCCTTGTGTGACACCCTGTATCATTTTTCAGCAACTCACAATTACGTGATTTCCTCGCATCAAAGCTAACGATTTTATTCACGTTTAGCAGCCTAATTTGGCACTGAAATTAAAACAGGATCTTACCGCAAAGCGTTTGCGTGATGTTTAAAGGCAGGGTTCCGCATGAGCTTTTCTTTCCAAAACTGAACCCATCAACAGGTCCACTAACACTTTTGCCTAGACTATGAAGCCCGTTTACATGCAAATGAACGCCTGGTTTAATTGGCCATTTATTAGCTTCAGAGTTACTATCCTCAAATGTGCTGGACATGTTATGGGATGATGAGCCCTTGGCCAATCTAAATGATCGCTCTGACACTGTACCCGTCGAATAACTTCCCTCTGGACTACAAGGAAAATCAAACGTCAACGCTTAGAAAACACTCAAGCAATAAGCAACTACCGTATGGTCATTTTCTAACTGCCAATTTTTGAATTTTCCCTGTTCTCCTCTCTTTCTCATTTGAAAGAGAAGAGGGAAAATCAAAAAATTGGCAGTTAGCAAATGACCACAGGGTAGAAAACTGGCTAGAATTTATTCCATTCGTAAGCTTACAAACAATTATTACACTTACTTTTGCCTTTCTTCGATCTGGTGTGATTCTGAGTGAAAAAATACAATAAAATTAGCCTAATTTTTGTCAATTACCGCCTCGAAGTCATGACATACCAAAACGAATTGCAAGCAATGGACTTAAAGAACGAAAGTTGCGCAGACATCATAAGTTTGCAAAAGTTTTCACATGCAAAGCCTCTCACACTTATGAAAAAATCCAGAAAAGAAAGACACCGAATTGGCAAACCTGATAAGCCTAGCTAATGCCCCATTTTTTTAAAATATACACAGCATCCAGAACAAAGTTGCACAAAAAAAATCGAAGCGTCAGTCATCCCAATTCCCAAGAAAAAATATCCGTGAGAAATTGTGTATCAAACGCACGGCGACAGACAAGAGGAAGAATTTTAAATGAAGTTGGTTTTGATTTCTAAATTTCCCTTCTCCAAACCAAGCAATCGAACGATTTTTTTTAAATAAAATAAGAAAACTTATTTTGAAAGAAATAAATTTTTAAAAATATTTCCTTACGCTTTTCATTAGTCCGTTTTTTGCGACACACAACAATAATGGCTATACAAAGGATGAGGAAAATTAATATCACAGCTACTGCAACTGCTACAAAAATAAGAAGCGTGGTGTCCTCGGCAGCAATTGTACGCAACCAACTCACTGAAATAAAAATGACATCATTATTTTCAAAACCAAACTAGCCCGTGTGAAACATGGGATTAAAATTACTTACAAAAAATTAATCGTAAAGCATATGTCTAGGCGGCCCGTTTTCCTAAAATCCAGCATTTTTGGGCCGCCTGGACGTGTGCTTTGGGGTTAAGTTTTTGGGGGTAGGAAGTAATTTTAATACCGTCTTCGAACGGGCTTGTTTGGTTTAAGTAATAAGCGGAGTGAAAATATTTGAATTTATTTTAGACAGAGTTGAACAACTTGTGAAGTTGACAACTTAGCGGACCCCTTGGATTATTCCAGTTATTTGTAGTAAATTATTAGGTCAATTACCTGGAACTGGAAAGGTACACGTGTAGGAGCCAACGCTGTTACTAGTGTGACATCCGTAAGTCCCGAAATATTCAGGCGTAGGATTCATTCTCAATTCGCTTCTTACGTCAGTTGTTTTCACGTCTTTGGGATAAGGAAAACTTGAATTTTCCAGTGACCAATTAAAGTTAATAAAGCCTGGGTTGCCTTGGGCTGTGCAAACTAACAGGCCTTCATCATCCCTAGCTTCAAATGTAATATTACATCCGGGGATATCTAAAAATAATTTAAAAGGATGCATGATTTTTTAATTTACAACACGTTAAACATCCTCTAATTAGCGAAGGTCCCCGTCCAATTATTGTAGCACTAGCTAAGCCCGTCCTAGGACGGGCTGGATACACTAAAAGTGCAAAATAATTTGTGTGCCAGTGTGCATCCCGTCCTAGAAAGGGCCTGACCGACAGGATACACTAAAAGTGTGCGTGTGTCTGTGTGTGTGCGTGGTGTGTGAAAGCCAGCATCCCGGCCTAGAAAGGGCCTGTTTGGCTAGCCTAAATAAGGGCCAAGGTGCGATGAGAGCGCACACGGGTAATTAAACTTTGAAGAAACTAAGGAAAAAAATTTGAAAGGAATAATTGAGTGATTGGAGAAAATGGAGAAAGTTGGTCCTCTGCAAGGAGTTGTAGACAAATTATAATCGTGACGTGAATTATAAATACGGCGCGACGTATTTATAAGACGTATATGAGACATGTATAAGACGTGTATAAGACGACGTGACGCAACGACGTAGACGTGAATTATAAATACGTCGGGACTCCCACTGTTCATTTATAAATTAGCAGTTGTGTTTAACTAGAAAGCCCTTAACTTACAGTGAACATTAATGGTGATTCGCTCTGAAATTTCTCCGTAAGGATTCTGTGCAATACATTCGTAGTCTCCTCCCTGATTACGCTTGAGCGTATAATTGAAAAGCAACGTATTTGTTACGGAAACCACTTCATCTCCATATTTCCAAGTATAAGTAGGTTCTGGCAGTCCATTTGAAGAACAAGTGACCACTTCCGGGTACTCATTTTC
>JABASL010001737.1:0-10135 GCA_019775825.1 Neanura muscorum
AATAAAAGTAATAACAAACCACGCGGGCGAATGCGCTCATCCAAATGTGAACAATATCATCGTCTTCGATTCTGTGCAGTGACAACTTAATTTGCACAGTAATTTAAATTCTACACAAAAATGGCCAAAAAATCGATTGATTCCAAATTTGCACTCCCCGCTCCAACACAGCTATGGTAAATGCACTGGCACAGCTAATTGCACCACTGCCCGGGACGCATAATTACAAATACCACCGGTTTCACAATTATCACAAGTTTTGTGCTTTCCTAAACTAGCCGGGAAAAATGAGAATTCAAAACATAACATATGATTCTAATATTTGGGAGGGTACTATAGGAGGGTACTGTAGGAGGGTACCATAAGCGAAAGGCCTACCTTTTAAATTCTTATACATATCGCCTAGCTTAGGAAAGCATAGAACCTGTGAGAATATTTGGGAGGGTACTATACCGGTGATATCACAGATACAGTTCGGCAAGCGACTTCATCATGTGTTCTACTTGGAAATCTGGCGAATTTGTTACTCTGCCGCATTTGTTACGAAGACTAAACGCTGAAACATAACCATTCTCATATCATTTTCTTCTTACTTCTAACTTTTTCACCATGTCATATTGTCGCATCTCCGCCCTTTTGTCATTTCGACTACCTGCGATTTGTTCAAAGTTAACCTGATATTGGAAAAATTTTACTATCGTAAAACCTGCCGGATTTTTAAAATATCCTGAATATACCCTTTGATCCTGATATTAAAAAAATAAAAATAAAATGATTTTAATGGACTCCTCGAAACTAACATTTTAAAAAGATGAAAATGTTTATCAAAAAATAAAATTTTGTGCCCGAATTTCATGAAAATCGGTTTGTACACCAACTCGACTATAATGAGTGATATTGTCCGAGTCTTCTCGAATATTTTTTTTAAATTGTTTTTTGAAATAATATGAAAGAAGTGAAAAACAAAATACAGGCACAGGCTCGAAAAAGTATAAAGGGCACCACATAAACTTACTACCCCCTCTAGAACAAAAACCACTGGTCACAAAATTTTATATGACACCACGTTCAAAAGGTTATCTCAAAACTAAAATATGAAAATTTTCAGAATAAGTTTTCTGAAGCGCCTGCGCGAGTGAAAATTTAAAAAGTGCATTCCGCACATCCGCGCGAACAACATCATGGCCGCTGCTTTTCCATCAAAGTTAATTTTCTTGTGGAAATAATCTTGTTAACAAGATTCCAAAGTCAGATTTGAAAATTTCGTTAGCGTTTACCTGCAGGGGTCATGAAGTGTAAGAGGGTTCAACTTGGCAGAGATAGGAGAAGAAGCAAAACCACTTTTCTCCTCTCTTCCTGTCATCTCAACTTTGAAAATTGGAAATTGACAGATCTTGACCCCAGTGAGTCTAACCCTAACGAAATTTCAAAATCTGAATTCGGAATCTTGTTCTCTGCCATTTTAAACAGATTTGGTTAAAAAACACGAATTCCACGATAGTAAAAGTTTTTCCAATATCACCTAAACTTTGCACCAATTTTCGCAGGTGAAGTCGAAATGAGACGTAGGACACGACGAAATGGCGGAGAAGTGACAACATGGCAGGGTAAAAAACTTAGAAGTGAGAAGAAAAGGTTATACGCATTGTCCTGTTTTACGGTCTAGTATTACAAAGGTAGAGCAGCAATTTTTTAGAATTGCTTTTGAATTTTTGGAGAATTTGGAAGACATGATCAACTCCTCTACTTGCCGTTGCAAGGGTTCCATGGTTTTTGTTAACGCAAAATGTTTGGAGCGTTCGGTGAAAATGAGCGATACTAAAGCAGTGTGAAATGTATAGATACACGTACAACATCATGCTTGAGGGACGAACAATGATGGAAGTACGTAACGGTAACATTCTAAACATGACGCGAATAAGAAGCGGAATTTAATTAATTAAAATTAACGAAATAATCAATATTATAATATTTAATATTACGGAATCTAATTAACATATTATATTTTCTACTTATAAAAATTTCTAGATGATCCGCACAGTTTGGTCAAGCGAGACGTTTAAGGGTGGTCGTAATAGTTATCACGTGTGAAACAATGTTATATACGATGTTTGTGTATAGCATCCTGTTGTATGATCATTCCGCAGGAAGAAGGTTGTTGATTAGTGAATTAGCAAAAGTTCTTCAAAATTTGCCATATGATGATGTTTTGTTGTCTGATGATAATGTAAGCAGAATAAAAGAAAGTCATATTAATTATTTCAATATTCTCAAACAAGCCCGTCCGAAGACAAGATAGAATTTTACTATACCCCCAAAAATTAATCATAAAACATTCGTCCAGATGGCCTAAGGTGTTTAGGTTTTAGGAAATTGGGCCGCTTTAGACGTTTGCTTTGTAGTAAATTTTTGGGGTATAGTAAGTAATTTTATTCCTGTCTTCGGAAATGTTTCTTTGGGAATTTTACTATATTAGGCGCATACCCTAAAACTTGTCGTATTAGACGCCCTGACGTATAAGACGGACCTTTCTCCATTACGGGCATGGGAGATCCCACAATGATAACGAGGTCAATTTTAAATAATTTTTACACTCCGGGGTGAAAATGGATAGATAAGACGCGTCTAATACGACAGGTTTTAGGGTAATCATTATTTTTTTATTTAGCGCCCTCGGGATTGAAAAGTTGCGGCGCCACTGGATTTACCACAGGAGCGAAATCAGCACATCCGGTTTCCTTGAACTCACAAATTGATGGGAAAGATGTCCCCGCAAATTGTTGACGCATTTTGAATTGTTGTGCAAATTCTTATCGTCCCTCTACTAGCAAATTAGGAAAATTTGGAAGGACGTACAGACTTATTCTCCTTCACCAGGATCCGAACCACCAGAATCGCGTTGTGTCTCAACGGGCAGAAAACTGTTTTTTTTATTTAAAATACTTCCCCTGCGGGAACTCCCATGGGAAGGGAGTTCGAATTGGAAATATTAAGAGCAATTTAGAATAACAATAAACCGTTGTAAACGCTATACGCAAGTAGGGATGCGATTCGTCCGTTTCGTTCCAAAAGATTTAAAAGCGATATGAACGGTCAGACAAATTTATCCTTTGTAACAACATCCTACGCTACTTTATAAGCGTAGAAAGTTTGAGAAAAAATTCAAGCTCTAGACTTGAATCGAAACACGTTTTTGAATTTTTGACCTTGATAGCTTGGTCTACACGCCAAGAGGCACTATTATGGCGCATTTCGGTCTACTCCTTAGAAACAAGCGTTGTTTTTGTCCACCTACTAACCCAGCACGCCTTATCTTGTTGTGTGTTCGCAGATAGATTATGAAGCAACCATACATTAATCTCACTCGCCATCGACTTACGGAGTTCATTGCGTAAGAATTATAATTAGTTTGAGTTATTGAAAGTAACGAATAGAATATATCTATTTCCTTCAGCGGCGTACTTGAAGGGCGAGAATCGCATCTTTTAGTTTAACTGTGCGGAAAAATTTGCTGCTGGCATCCATTGTGCTGTGTGGCACTTCGCCATAAATTTTATTGATTTGATGACGTGGGTGCCGGGTATTTCAATATCTTTTGAGCTTTTAGGAATGAATGTCAATGTTCTTCTATGAATTCTCTCCTCGTTTGTACGATCATCTGTAATTCCGATTGAGAGTCCTTTCAGTTTATGACAATTTCCAAAAAAAAAATTAGGTTTCTCAGATTGCGATTTTAGGGTGACATAAACAGTTGATTGATTATTTTGACACATTGAATGACTGAAAATATGTTCATTTTCAAATGAAACAAATCTAGAATAGACTTGATTGATTGAAATTAGTGGCGTGTAGTTTAATAAATATTTACAGAATTTTCACAAAATTCTCCTACTAATGTTTTTGTTTTGTGTACTTTCTTAATAACAAAATACAACTCACTTTTCAGTCAGTAAAATTCTTGATGGCAAATCTCACTGACAAATGACAACTCCGTAACAAATTGTCCAAACAAAATATTGCAACTTACATTGTGCTGTGTACTCCATTGTTACTAATAACAGTCTTTACTCCTCCAAAGCAAAACTCGAACTCAAGGGGGCATGCAAAAAGTACGTACAGGATAAGGGGGAGAGGGGGGTGTCACAAAAGTGCCAAAAATGTGTACAATCAACGCCCATAAGAGGGAGAGGGAGGGGGTCCAAAATGGCCTAAAAAAGTGTACATACTTGTTGCATGCACCCCAACCGGGAGGAAACTTCCCACACCACAACAATCATCCTCAAGGAACTCCTTAGGAAACCTTAGGAATTTAAAAAATTGCTCCCTTACTTGGAATTGAGTAATATCCTGGGAAAACAAAAATATTCCCCTGACTCCCACCCAAACCCAATGTTCGCCTTCGCTGACACGGGGCATTGTGTTTCATATGAAATATAATCAGGGTCAAAGGTCAAAATAGAAGATTTTGATACTTAGGAGCATTAAATCTAGTTGAACTAATTAGAATGCGGAATTTCAATTCAACTTGAGTCGATTTATTAATGTGTCTCTCCTTTTCATTACATTTAAGTATTGATCTTAGAAAGGTCGGACACCTAATCTATAAAGGGACGTCCATAAATTATGTAACACAAGAAGGGGGAGGGTGGGGTCTTAGAGTTGCGTTACGCGCCAATACTGTAGCATAGGGGTAATCCACTTTTTCGCGTTACAGAGGGGGAGGGTGGGGTCTAAAAATCTAGATTTTTGCGTTACGTAATTTATGGACGTCCCCAATCTTAAGATGAAAGTACAAACGAAAAGTAGAGAGTCAGGAAGTAGAGAGAGTGAAAGTCGTAGCAGTAAAATAGAGAAAGTGAGAAGTTAAAATTTGACAATAGTCTGAATTCTTCTGGACACAAGGTGCCCAAATAGAAGTTTTTTTTAAAGCGGAAGGGGTCAAAAAGTCAAGATTTCAGGTTTTAGGCAAAGCATTCCAGGCTTTAATTGCTCTATGCTTCACACTACGTCCAATAAATTTAGTGCGGCCAGAGGGAACCTTCAAGGGTGGTAAGCGTCGGGAACATCTACTTAGAGGAAAGCAGGTAAAGTTTAGCGGAAATACATTCAAGGTCACGAAGGGATTAAAGGCATTCTTTAACATGATCCATTCCAGGCGTTCTGAGACTGAAAGAATATCGAGCTTTTGTAGTAGAACGGAAGCATCAAGGTTCGTTTTGTGTTAAAAAAATAGTGTCATTCTTTTCAACCTCTGAGTTCACGTCTGAGCTTTCGACTTAATGTGGGACGCTAGAAAGCAAAGAAGAGTCGATTAAATTGGTCATTTAGAGAGGAAAGTTGAGATGCAGGTTGGCTACTCCAAATGTCTCGAACGTAGTCATAAACAGGAACGACAAAGGCTTTCAAGAGAATGGAGAAAGCGCGGGGCGAAAGAAATTTTGAAATATTCTTCCTAGAGTAGAGTTTAACCTAGTTTGTACTAATCTAGCATGTCTGTAGAAATTAAAATGAGAGTCAAAAACAATTTCTAAATATTTAAAATTATTTACTCTCACAAGTTCATGATCGTTGATTTTAGGAACATTTTATGAAAGGATTTATTTTAGTTGAATTTGAATTTAGGCATGACAGTGCGACATTTTCACTGTTTTAACTGCAACAGAAATTAGAATGACTAAACTAAAAAACAAACCGTTGTAAACGGACGTAACAAAGTAGCGTATGACATGCCCCCTTGAAGGGGTGATATGCTTGAGTCCACGATCAAGTTTGGGTTCACGATATACCTCTTGAATACAGCCCCTCCAAACAGATTTTTTTTAAAAAACCCAAGAAAGAACCATCATAAGATGCCACTTGAAGGGGCAGTCCCTTAGGCCCCATTTTTGATAATGCTCTTACTCATAACACCTGCTATATGATCCCTTAAACAGATTTTCAAAATGTCGACCAGTGCAAGAACCTTTCGGGGGACCTCCTTGAAGGGTTGGTCCCTTTACAGCCCATTTTGGAGTTTTGGGGTTACAATTTACCCAAAAATACAACCCCATAAATAGATGTAGAAAATGTCAATCCGAGGCGGACTCCCTTTGGAAGCCCATAGAAGGGGTAGTCCCTTAGGACCCATTTTCGAATAAACTTCTTGCTCCTAATCCCTGCTATAGGTTCCCTTAAACGGATGTTAAAAATTACAACCCGTGCAAAAGCCCTTAGGGGCACCCCCTTGAAGGGGTACGCCTTAGGATCCATTTGACAAACTTGAACTAGGACAGGACTCTACGCATCCGATGCCGTTGACAGAAGTTCAAAAAAGTTGACCCGTTCCCGAGATAATCGTGAGACGGACGGACAGACAGACAGACGGACAGACAGCACATACGTTTCCATAAAGTAGCTTAAAGTAGCATACGCTACTTAATAAGTAGGGACTTAGACTTAGACTTCTGATAATTTGAATGAAGTAAGGAAACCTTCCGCTTGTTCTCCCACGAGATAAGGTAGGTTATTAAAGGAGGGCCGTTGAATGATTGGCCTCTGATACTACTTTAATCAATCTTATTAATTAGGGCCGTGTAGTAAGAGCTAAAGGCCGACATGTGTATCTACATACTAACTGTAACTAACTTCGTAGACAGCGTGACCTTGTTGCGTACTTTAAGGGAGAAAGTTCCAGAGGGTTCATACATAACCTAGCTTGACATTAATTTCGATCAACAACCATTTCAACTTCATTCGTTCGCTGAAAGATTTTAATTAAAAGATTTTGCCGGCAACCTACCTTAAGTTTTCCCAACTGGGAAAAGAAAAAGAGCAGGGAAAAATTAAATTGAAATCTTTTATTTAGCAAATGAGCACGGTATAACTGTAGAAGTTGATTGGAAGAACATTAGGGTGTCGCAATTGACATTTTTTTTGAAAAATTAAAGTCTTAACTCCTGAAGTTGTTCCATTTGATGAGAACCTTTTTTTGAAAAACAAAATTCATCCAAATCCGATAACATTTAGAGGTCGCGCAGAGAGGTCAAAGTTTTGCGTGGTAAAGTAATATGGCTTTCGTGGGGTCGCGCTTTTTCTTGAATAATTTCAGACCGGGCTAACCAATTGGCCCGGTATGGACCTACATATCAGATATGGATGGACTCTCCTGGAGGTAAGGAAGCCACGACTGTCAAATTCAGGTCAATCGGTTAATACACCAAAAAGTTATTCCAGATGGCGCCTAAACATGCCCATATGTGAGAATTGCTTTCTCGTAATCTAGAACAACGAGGTGATGGGCCAAGCGGCCTTCCCGCTAAATTTGATATTGGTAGCTCTCCAGACGCACGAGTAGTGTATTAGTCAGGTCAATCCGCTTACCCTGTAAGAAATTATTCAAGATGACGAGAAAGCAATTTTCCCATAAGGACATGGGTAGGCGCCATCTGGAATAAATTTTTGCTGGGTTAACCGATTGACCTGAATTTGCCGTCAATGGCTTCCTTACCTCCAGGAGAGTCCATCCATATCTGATGTGTTGGCCAATACCGGGCCAACTGGTTAGCTCGGTCTAAAGTTATTCAAGAGAAAGCGCGACCCCACGAAATCTCCATCACCTTACCATGCAAAACTTTGACCTCTCTGCGCGACCACTAAATGTGAACGGATTTGGATGAATTTCTTTTCAAAGAAGTTTCTCATCAAATAGAATATCTTGAGGGGGTAAGACTTGACGCATTGTCTTGTGATGCGTGTGTGCTTAATATTGTCTCTCAACTCCAATGCCTGACACTGGAAAACAACAGAACAGAAAGTGGGAGTTTAATCCATTCCCCGCTAGTTAAGGCGTCGTCGTCGCTAAGTCGTTAAAACTCCTTCCTCTCTTTCCTTGAATGAAACTTCCAAACCATAAACGCTGTTACGAAGTTATTGACTTTGTAGTTATTGCTATTCTAACTTACTGGAATTTAGGCGGAGAATCCAAATCTGAAGGAATTATTGAAATCCGAGTTAGTGTTAAGGAATTATAGGGTATCATAATTTCATGGGTGTTTGTTATGAGCACTTTGGCTTGGCTTTGGACAAAAACACCACCATACGCGGATGCTGTACGAAACTGGTCTTGGTGAGTCTTTTTTTGGAAAGGAGTTGAGGGACAATATTAAGTGTACGTTCATCGAAGGATAATGCTTGAAGTTTTCAGCAAAAAAAGTTTTCGCATAGGAAATTGCGACACCCTAGTGAATAATGGTGGAATTCGAAACGTTATGTTTTCTTAAAGTTAGGTGACAGGGTTTAAAGTCTTGTATTTAAACAAGAATTTATACTTGTTAGAGGTACCTACGCCAGGTGAAAAGTTAAACATCAGAGATTTATACTTGCCCAATATGTACATGCAGCCTGAGAGTTGAATCAAGTAAAACGCTGTTTAAATAAAGCTCAAAACTTAGTCATCAGAGTCAATCAGGGCCACAAGCTGGATAAGCCGAACTATGTAAATACTGCATTAGTAAACTCACATTCTCGTTAATTATTCCATTAATATTGATCTGAAAACAAAAATAAATGTTTTATAATTATGCTGTCGGATAAGTATTTATTATTTGAGTTGAATAAAAAAAAACCTAAATGCAGCAGTTTAACACCTTTTTCTACTTTTTTAAAAACAGAATAGGAAAAGCTGTACAATTATTAATATTAACAAAAACAACTCGTTAATTATTCCATTAATATTGATCTGAAAACAAAAATAAATGTTTTATAATTATGCTGTCGGATAAGTATTTATTATTTGAGTTGAATAAAAAAAAACCTGAATGCAGCAGTTTAACACCTTTTTCTACTTTTTTAAGAACAGAATAGGAAAAGCTGTACAATTATTAATATTAACAAAAACAACAGTTGGTTAAACAGCTTTTTTTAAACGAAAAAAATTAATAGACGTCTATAATTTTACTAGAACACTTGTATTCTGCAAGGCTTTGGGAGACAATTAGTTACAACTGGTCAGATTGCCAACATTTTACTTACAGTAGCACTGGCAATTACACGCAGGGCTTGGTGGCTTTTTTGATAGGACAGTCAATTTTACACAGTGAGGGTAAATAAATCCACTAAAATTCACATTCAGAACAGCTTAATGCCAGTGGTCAGGAAAAATTGGCTTACTCAGGGTTTGTCAAACTTCGGTGGCATGGTTAGCATTGGGTGGAGCTTCCAGCAAGGGTACCATAAACTACTTAGTAGATTGGAACACGGTGAAGGTAACTTTCATGTACCTTCTTTCACATCGATACCGCCTGCTGGTCTAAGTGTAAGGCCGATTTTTGGATTTGGAGGAGAGGTGATGGGTTGACTTGACACTGTGAAGGGATCAAGAAGTTCTGAGGAGTCGGCGGGGGAGCTTACTTCAAGCATGGGGTACTAATTATGTGAACTCAAGAAGAGGTATGGGGAGGCATTCCGGTTGTGTTCCTGTAGAAAATTTGAGGAGAGAAAATCTTTGCCTGAGGTGTTTTATTTCCCAATTCTCCTACAGGATGGAGCCAGGAAAATGAACTTTTTAGATGCGCTTGTATACGTAACAGCGACCATAGAACGACAAAATCAGCACATTTTTAACCATTTTAACCTGCTGTTTACAATTCAACTTTGATTAATTTAATTAAGTCTAAGAAACCCAATACTTTTCTTGAAGTAGCCATTTCTGAAGTACCCTGATTTAAAAAAAATGGTACCTTTCTTATGGAAATGAATGACTAAATGCTAAGACGCTAATTGCTAAGGACTAGTTGCCAACGACCGCCACAAATTTCATTGTGTCGTATTGGTGACACTACTACCATATGCTAATCGAAACCATAAAGTTGACCTACCTGACCATGAGGCTCAACTTTGGAGCCTTAACGAAATTAAAAACGTAGAACATGACTGTCACTTAACTTTTGAACCTGGCGTAATACAAGATGACCTAGACACAACCGTGACGGTGACATAATATGACTCAAATACGACCGTGCCCCTGACACGACCATGGCCTTGATACGACCTTGGCCGTGATACGACCGTGACCGTGGCCGTTATACGAACGTGGCCGTGGCCGTGATACGACCGTGACCGTGCCCGTGATACGACCGCTACCGTGCCCTTGATACAA
>JABASL010001740.1:0-10132 GCA_019775825.1 Neanura muscorum
CTCAAACCTTAACCAGACTCAACCCCTAACCAAACTCAAACCCTAACCAAACTCAAACGCTAACCAAACTCAAACCCTAACCAAGCTCAAACCCAAACCCGAACCATAACCAAACTCAAACTCTATCCAAACCCAAACCCCAACCAAACTCAAAGCCAAACGTGAACCAAGCCCAAGCCCTTGCCAACCCCAAACCCAAACCCTTGGCAAGGCCAAAGCCAAAGCTAAACCCTTGCCAAAGCCAAACCCAAACTCAAACTCTGGCCAAATCGTAACCAAACTCAAACCCTACCCAAATCGTAACCAAACTCAAACCCTAGCCAAATCGTAACCAAACCCAAGCCCTAAGCGAACCCTAACCAAATCCTACCCAAACCTTAAGCGAACCCTAACCAAATCCTACCCAAACCCTAAGTGAACCCTAACCAAAGCCAAACCCTTACGAAAGCCTGCTTTACTGTGCTCTAGGTCAAGCCAGGGTGAAATTCATAGAAACCAAAGGCATGAGGTTGAGAGTTTTGTAAAGTCAAAAACTTTACCCCCAACTGTTCAACCTAACCCCCGGAAAGAGCTGCTAACGAATGGAAACAACAGGCGAATCGGCTCAAACAGCTCAAACGGCTTGTCAGAATTGAATAGGTAGAATCGGCTGAAATGAGTGTCACAGTACACCCTCTGTACTACGTGTCTCATGGAATTTTCTATTTTGAACTTAAGAATAGGCATAGTGATACAAGATGCAATAGAATGAGGAAGAGAAAGTGAAGAAAGTGCAGCTGTCGCTGTCTCAGAAAAGAAAAGTAGAAGAAGTGGTTTTCTCCATTGGATTAGGAAATGCAATCAGGGACTCCTTCCTTTCCCTACTATTCAAAAAAAATAAAAGAAGAGGGAAAAAAAGAATATTTGAAAGTCTAATGGCCGAACTCTTCTCTAAGCATTAGGCATAAGCTCTGAGCAAGAGCCTTACCTTCTTCCCTTGAACACCAAAGGATAATCGAGACACAGCCGCCTCCAACAATTTCACTCACTCAGACTTCATCTTTTCTTCATTTACATACAACAGGTACAATATGTTCAGACTTTGACGTACGCACGCATGCGTGGCCCAAAATGGCCAAAAATAACACCAAAATCCATGATCCTGCCTGACTGTGACACAAAAAAAATTTTCCCCAAAAAAAAGTTTCGTTTTTTAATCAGAAATACAAGAAACTAGGTTAGCCAGAGTGTGTACTTTTATATCAATTTTGTGGGAAGGGGCGGGGAAATTTGAAGTGTCGAAAGATGACATAAAATATGAAAATCCCAATAAAAAACTTTGGAACTTTGGAACTTTGGGGTTGAGTAGAAAAAAAAAGTTTGAACGGTTGTGTGTACCTCTAGACAATATTAGAACATAAAAATTGAAAAAGTGGGGGTGAGGGGGTTTGTTAGTTCCCACTAGTGTTATAGTAGGGAAGCAGCGATCCAGCGATCCAGCGATCCAGCGTTCCAGCGATTCACTCCAGCGTTGGGGATAGTCAAGCCAATGGAGACAGATGGACGCAGAGGAGCGATTAAGGCCTGATTGGGGTAGAGTGAGACATAGTCTTCTTCGGTTTCGAGCCCCCACAGTTCCATTGGATTGAATTTGGAGAGCGGGAAAAAAAGAAAGGTTTTGAAGCTTTCTCTTGAAGCTTTCGCTTTCTCTTTGGCTAATGGCTGGAAAACGCCTTTTCTATGCAAATTCTTTAGGAGACCTGGTAGGAAGGATTCGCGGCGCGGCAGGGTCTTTGGGAGCGGTTAAATTTGAAAATAAAAAAAGTGAAAGTAGAAGTTGGTAGACGTCCAAATTAGGAGCAATTAGAGATAATTCTTTTCTTCTTTTTCTCTATTTCGAGCCAAAATATCTTTGAAAGACTTTGAAAAAAATGGGGAAAACGAACTTTCTCTACCTTGATGCTCTTCACCAATCACAACAAAAAAAAATCGTAGAGATATTTCTAAAATTATAAAAAATTCTAATTTCAAAACATTATTAAAACTCTTTCAAAAAAATTCTAAATAAAAATATTTCAAAACAACTCTTTCAAAAGTGAAAAGAGGATATTTTATATTCGTTTTTCTATTCAAAGATTTTGTTTTATATTTTTGGTGGTTGTGGTGGTGGTGGTGGTGATTAGAGAATGATTCAGTGGCAGTTAATTTATGGCAGGCCCATATCAGGGGCAGAGACTCACCACGGTGAGTTTAGGTTTAGGTTTACTATGCCCTATCGTCAAAAACTTCATTGTCTATCCCCCCGCATTCTAATAATCCTAAACAAAATTAATTATTCTTCCTAATGAGACTCATAATTAAAATCCAATTAAATTCAGAGAAACAGTGTGGATCAATTACATTTTCTACCAAAACTTTTCAGGGAAAAGTAAGGCGAGAATCCTCAACTTTCTCTTTTAAAAGCTATTTACAAAAGGGGCTGGTGAAAGTGTCGTCTCCCGTCCCCAAGTCTGTTTGCATTTCTCGCCTTGAGAAAATGCCTCCCCAACACGATTTCGTGCCCTTACAAGAAAATTCTTCAACTTTCTAAGATGCTGCTGCTTGCTGCTTACTGCAGCAGCATCTTTATTCCCAGTGGAACGAGCCAATTAGACTCTGCCTAACCGCATTAAGGCCATAGCCAGACCCTAATCAACTCAACGCCTTTCTTCAGCTTTCTCATGCAAAGATTTGAAATTCAGAAGACCTAGACCTTAAAAATAGTTTTACTACTGAGTGTGAAAATAAGCACCTCCTCGGAGGTGGCATGGAGGTGCCAGGCTTCATTGTCAGCTAGCGCCAATAAGCACCTCCATGGAGGTAGGGCGGCAGTGCCACGGTTCATTGTCAGCCACCGGCAATAAGCACCTCCATGGAAGTGGCGCGGAGGTGACATGGAGGTGCCAGGGTTCATTGTCAGCTACTGCCAATGAGCCCCTCTATGGAAGTGGGCGGAGGTGGTATGGAGGTGCCAGATTTCATTGTCAGCTACTGTCAATAAGCACCTCTATGAAAGTGGGGCGGAGGTCACAAGGAGGTGGTATGGAGGCGCCAGGTTTCATTGTCAGCTACTGCCAATAAGCCCCTCCATGGAGGTAGGGCGGCAGTGCCACGGTTCATTGTCAGCTACCGCCACTAAGCACTTCCGTGGAGGTGAGTCGGAGGTGGCATGAAGGTGCGAGGTTTCATTGTCAGCTACCGCCAATAAGCCCCTCCGTAGATGTGGGGCGGAGGTGCCAGGTTTCATTGTCAGCTATCGCCAATAAGCGCCTCCGTAGAGGTGGGGCAGCAGTGCTACGGTTCTTTGAAAGCTACCTCCAATAAGCACCACCGTGGAGGTGACGAGGATGTGGCATAGAGGTACCAGGGTTCATTGTCAGCTAGCGCCAATAAGCACCTGCGTGGAGGTGGAGCGGCAGTGACATGGAGGTGCCAGGGTTCATTGTCACTTACCGTCAATAAGCGCCTCCATGGAGGTAACTCGGGGGTGGCATGGAGGGGCCACAGAGGTGCTAGGCTGCATTGTTAGCTACCGTGGCCTAAATCGCAGCGAAATAACGCTGTAGACAGCAGAAAAGTGCGAATTTTACCTGATGGATGACTTCCGATTGCCACTAGTACGATGAGCAGTGAAGATGAGAGCAAGTGACATGATGGTGGGGTTTGAAACGACTGAAAACGATTTGGTTGATGATTTTTGGTGTTTATGAGGCGCCAAGCTGGTGGTGCTTCTTGTTTGCGATGTCACCACTTCCGTTTCCTTTCACCAAAGTTGGTACCAAAGAGCTCAACGTTCTGCAAGTAAAAGTGCAAAAGGAAGTCATAAAATATTTATCACAACTTTCTCTTTAGTATCCACGAATTGTCATCATCCTTGGCTTGTTCGTTCTGGAAGAATGTAAAAAAAGTTTTGGAAGCAACAGTTTAACGTTCAAATAGATGACCCATAGCATGGGGTCCATTTGTTACAGCCACCCATCACGGTGGTAACTTCATGGGAGTGGGGTGGGACTGGTGGGGGTGTGAGGGTGGACGTTTTTTACCATATTCTTTTTTATAAAAAATAGAGCGAGTGCCTGAAGGATTCAGAGATAGGAGTGACAGAATGACGGGGGAAGGTTGAAACAAGTGCGAATTAAATATTTGGAGGTAAAGGTTGAAACAATGAAGAAAGTCAGGAGGGTTGGGAGAGCTACTTTTTGACGGTTGGTGTTTCAAGAGTTTATCACAAAAAATGTCAGAACATCTNTTTTTGACGGTTGGTGTTTCAAGAGTTTATCACAAAAAATGTCAGAACATCTTCAATTCTTTATTTTATCCAGAATTATTTCTAAGTTGCAACTTTCTGAAGAAAACCTCAGAGAAAACCAAAAAACTAAAAAACATTCTGGAATTTTAGAAATAAAGTTCTGTATTTTTGTATGTGACAGGGTGTCAAGAGAAAGTGAGACTTCCGGAACAGAATAACGGGTTTTCACCCTTGCTCCTCCCACTCCCAAGTCAACAAAAGCTTAAAGTTGGCCATTTGATATTAAAGAATCAACTTTTTACCACAATTTTCAAATTAGAAAGAAAAAGATTAGAATTCAGAGAAAGTGAGATGGTGGAATAGAAGATCCTTTTTTTTTTATAAGTTTGGACTTATTTGTAAAGATTCATCTTCAGATTGACTTCTTTTCTTAAATTTTGTCTTTTTTGTCTTTTTGGAGAAAAGAAATTGGAAGATTTAGTGGTAAAAAAAATACGTTTTTACCGTAAAAAACCAAAAATGGGCACAAAAATGGGTTATCGTGAGGCGTATATTTGATTATGAATATCTTTTGAGCTTTACGGAAAATTTTCGGAGCGTTTTCAACTTTCTCCGCTTTCTCTTTTTTCATTTCGTTTTCTGAAAAACTAAAAAACTGTAAAACAAAATTTCTGGATTTTGAAACAATAGGCTGGTTGGATAGGACGTAAATGCCGTTTTTAGATTGGCTCATGCAATTTCTAGTTTTTGAGAAAATGAAAAAAGGGAAAGCGAAGAAAGTTGAACACGCTATTTCCAGTTTTTGAGAAAAATGAAAAAAAGAAAGCGGAGAAAGTTGAACACGCTATTTCCGGTTTTTGAGAAAAATGAAAAAAGGAAAGCGGAGAAAGTTGAACACGCTATTTCCGGTTTTTTGAGAAAAATGAAAAAAGAGAAAGCGGAGAAAGTTGAACACGCTATTTCCAGTTTTTGAGAAAAATGAAAAAAGAGAAAACGGAGAAAGTTGAATACGCTATTTCCAGGAAACCCAAAAAGTGAAAGTAAAATTCCGGTTTAGGGCGTTTATTTGAGATTTTACGGTACTAAACATTTGAGATTTTGAATTGAGACTAAAGAGAAAGTAAAAATGAAAAGAGAGAAAGTTAAGAAGGATTCTTTTTTTGTGTGTGTCTTAATGGAAAATGACTAGAAATGCAAATATCGGGACATGAGATCACTATCGATTGATGACTTTCTCCAGCACCAGCTTCACTTTTCTAATACTAACACTTTCTACCCATTTCCCTATTCCATCTTCAACACTTTTTAAAAAAAAAAAACTCAAGCTCATTCCCCCACTCAAAAAAATCAAAATGACACTTTGGAATTAAATTTTTTATCATCTCCCCCTCTTTTTTATAGTGGTTATTAGACCCAAGCCATTTAGGTTCTCCTTTCAACCTTAAACCGACTTTGAAGCCTTTTTCCCGCTTTCATAAATTTTTTGTACATTTTTGGATAATTTCAATCTCACATGTTAAATTTTGGTCAATATTTTTTGGCCACTTCGTTTTCGTAATTACAAGGAAGAAGTTGTTAGTAACACCTGAATAGTTATATAAATCTCTAGAAATTGTATTATAGGCAAATCTTTTTCCGCGAAGCATTTTCCCTGGGTCACCCCAGGTAAACAGGTCAACGGGTCACTGGAATTGACGAAAGGAGTAAAAGTGGTTTAAAACTACCCTGTTTTTTGGGCTTCCAGATTCGCTTTTTATTTGCGAGAAATCAAAGAGAAAGTTCTCTTTCTCTTTGTGGAGAGTGGAGAAAGCATGAAAAAATTATTTCAGCAAATCTGCATCCAAATTCTTCGGTGTGGCTTATTGACTACTCAGCGAATGTGGATCACAGAAGTTTTGAACGTTTTTGCGAATCTTTGCAAATGTTTCGCCTATTTTTGATTTTTTGGGAGAAATAAGAAGAAAGTGAAACGTTTTTAGGGTTTTTTGTCTTAATTGTGATTTTTTTTTGTTTTTTTGATCGTGGGTTGACATAAAATGAAGTGAGATGTTCTATGTAGGGTTAATTTTGTGTGAGTTCCTGTGGCTTCTGGCTCTCTGCCTTCAATGACTTGGTGATTGTGGAGTAATTGATGGGGTGGAGTCAATGAAGAGGAAATTGAAGTTTGGCGCTTGGCGGTTGGCGCTTGGTGCAGTTAGTTGGAACGTAACTTTATGGCTTTTCTTTTGCGGACTTGGACTTCTGGACTTCTTTTATGGACACTTCAACCGGAAATTCCTCATCAACCCTCTAAAAATAGGGATGTTGAGAAACGAAGAAAAGATAATCAGAATGTAATTTCACCACTTCTGTGACCAGATGCTTTCCTTAATTACCTTTTCTTTTCGAATCTTAATTGAAACTTAATTGAAATATCTGTATAATTATATAGGCCATTAATTATTAACTACTCCTAATTTACTCAATCAACTACCGAAATAACTGCAATAAAATTACGCAAGAAACGCAATTTTATTGCGATTTTTCTCAACTTTCAAGAAAGGGTAAAACGAATAAATTTAAAATTCCAGAAGTTTTTTCTCGTGTTTGGGTATCGTTTGTCCTGGTTTGGAGTTATGGAGAAAGTAAAAGAGAAAGTTTGAACTTTTGAAATTATCCCTTTCCCTTTTACCTCTTTTGTAATAAATGAGACTTTTGGTGGACATGGACCCAAAGAAGCCTGTCATTCTCAAATTAAATTAAAATCCACTAAAGACCGAATGGATGGGAACAATGGAACTTCAAATATTATACCTTCTGTCCAAACTTTAAATCAACCCGGTAGGTAGCCTTGCAGATATCCCTGTCTGTAGGTAGCCTTGCAGGTACCCCTTAGCCCTGTAGGTAGTCTTGGAGGTACCCCTGTAGCCCTGTAGGTAGTCTTGGAGGTACCCCTGTAGCCCTCTAGGTATCCTGTAACCCTGCAGGTGTCCCCGTAGGCAACCCTGCAGGTATCCCTGTAGGCAACCCTGCAGGTATCCCCGTAGGCAACCCTGCAGGTATCCCCGTAGGCAACCCTGTAGGTATCCCCGTAGGCAACCCTGCAGGTATCCCCGTAGGCAACCCTGCAGGTATCCCCATAGGCAACCCTGCAGGTATCCCCGTAGGCAACCCTGCAGGTATCCCCGTAGCCCTGTAGGTAGCCTTGCAGGTACCCCTTAGCCATGTAGGTAGCCTTGCAGGTACCCCTTAGCCATGTAGGTAGCCTTGCAGGTACCCCTTAGCCATGTAGGTAGCCTTGCAGGTACCCCTTAGCCCTGTAGGTAGCCTTGCAGGTACCCCTTAGCCTTGTAGGTAGCCTTGCAGGCACCACTGTAGCCCACTAGAAATCCTGTAACCCTGCAGGTATCCCCGTAGATATCCCTGCAGCATCCCTGTAGCCCTGTAGGTAGCCCTGTAGGTAGCCCTGTAGGTATCCCTGTAGGTATTCCTGTAGGTATTCCTGTAGGTATTCCTGTAGGTATCCCCGTAGCCCTGTGGATATCCCCGTAGCCCTGTAGGTATCCCTGTGGCCCTGTAGATATCCCTGTAACCCTGTCGGTAGCGCAATGGACAAAGGAATTCAAATAATACGTTTCAGATCAACGGAAAATACAAAAGAAATTTGGCTTCCCAAGGTATTCCGCCGAAGGTTTTTCTCACAAAAACAAAATTTCAAACCAAATTCAAATCTCTTTTAGGCTAAACAATTTCTTTCAGATCATTCGCAAAAATTCATGAATTAGCTGAACCCGACCTGTCCGTTAGGGTGAAATAAATGAGGAAAGGGTTACTGGCAGTTGTAAATATTTTTTATATTTCCGTAAATATTTTGCGAATGAGTACCTATTTATAGTATTCTAAATTTTGCGGATATTTAGGAAACGTTAAAACTGCTACTGAAATCGTTTTTGTATCTTACCTTTTGATTTGTGGGTGCTGGAAAGAGGCAAGTGTGAAAGTTTTGGTTCTTTGTGCGTGTAAAGTTGCCACTTTCTCCACTTTTGTGCCCCTTGAAAGAGAAAGTGGCTCTTCAAAGGTGACTCATAAAATCAACCCCCAAGTTCACCTTAACGTCTCAAATACTCCCTCTCACCTAGTCCTCTTTCAAAATTCAACAATTCAAAACCTCCCTTGTGAAACACCCCGAAAATATGAAAATCCCGGGATAATTTATGTCAACTTTCAGGTTATAGGTTTTCAAGTGAGCAAACTGTAGTTGTAATTTTGTTTTGGTGATCTTGATTTTGTGGGTGCGTGTGTTGGATGTGAGGGTTGGGAAGTGACTGAGTGAAGAAGAGAAAGTGGAGAAAGGGAAAGTTGAGCCTCTTCCTCTGTCTTTGGCTCTGGTCCATTTGACCCCAGCCTCCGATTTGAGGACGGGCGGGTGTTAATCGTACGGAAGCCTGATAGCACTACCCTACATTCCCTTAAGGATCTTCCCTAGCTCATTTAGATCCTCCGATTAGGATATGATGAATTGCAAGGAGATTAGCCAATGCCAATAGGTTACCAAATATCGGGCCCTTCCACCCCACCACCACATCACAAAGTGGAATAGCAAAGGTCATTGGTAGGCCAAAGGGCAGGCTCAGCCACCCGCAGACGCCTTTGTACAGGGTGTCACATAAGTATTTGCTCCCCCCGGAAACCGGAAACGTCAGGACGTAAAAATACGCATTTTCATGCTTATTTTGGCGTAAAAAAGCGAAAATTTGAGTTGAGTTAAGGCTAAAACGAGAAGCGACTGAAGAAAAATTCAGATCACACACAAAATACAGACGCAGCATCACGTTGCACCTGAAACGGTCATTTCCTAACTTAAACCTAAAACGCTGGGCGTTTATGCGTACGCGCAATGACCTAAATTTTATGACAATTTAGGTTATTTCTGCGCTTCAGGGCGGCAAATCCTTATGCATCATCCTGTACTCCTCTTCTAACAAACACGTAGACGTGAATGGATGGATTTGATTGGAGCACCTGCGTTGCTTTTGAAATTGGGTACCAATCCCAATCTCTCCAAAGTCCTGACCCCATCCATCAATCTCCAAGGAAAGTCAACTACCCGGAAAATAAACTTAGCTGACACTTGGGTTACATAAAAACGAAATAAGAAAGTGGAGTTTCAACTCCCCGCCTTAGGGAATGGAAAACTTACCGTAAAATTTCCAATAATGATCCGAAACTGTCGTGTAAAAAACCAGTCGGAAAATCGGATCCGCAGTGAGCTTAGATCTGGTGCCTGAATCTCGCACAGGACGAACGCAGCAAATAGTCAACGGTGACCCCTTTTAGGAAAATATACTGACCATTATTAGGACTGACTATTTCCCGCCACGCCACTGCCTTTGTACCGTGTGGTCAACTGCCAACTACAATTTTCTCCCCCCTTGTTCCCCAGGGAAGGAGAAGAGGGAAAATAAAACTGTAGCTAGGAGTTGTCCACACGGTAACAGTTTTTCTTACAGCACTAGCCAAACAAGCCCGTCCCAGGACGGGCTGGATACACCAAAAGTATAATAATCTGTGTGCCAGTATACATCCCGCCCTAGAAACGGCTTGTTTGGCTAGTCTAAGTAAAGGTCAAATGTCATAGTTTTTTTTTGGAAGATCGCTCGCTTCGCTCGCTCGCCACGTATTTTGTTTAAACTACTTTTTGTTGGACACCTCGGCGTTGAACAGAGTTGTGTTTGGGCTATTTTAAGTTAAAATTACGCGAAAGAGTTATTTGCTGCAACATGCGTTTTCTCCTTTGAAAAATTTGGTGGTTGTAAGGAAGGAGACGCTGCTATGCGTGAGAGGCTCCCTCCGGTGAGAGAAGGAGGAAACTGCCACTCTGTAACT